>JZLH01S0245855.1:395-11582 GCA_001188425.1 Eucidaris tribuloides
CTCAGGAAGGAGGAGGGAAACCCAGCCATAAAGCAGAAGTCGCTTCAACGAAATACAACTTCCAAAATTGCGAGAAACAGCTGAGTGCTATCAAGAGAATGTCTTGATGTGGATGCAGTTTTATGCGCGATGGTGATACACCGTGCACTCATCGAATTGCATTGCTGTGGCAAATTCGGCCCCTCATCGTCATTGGACCGTGTTCCGATATAGCACCCGGGAGAGACGCCCCTCACCGACAAAGTCTCCTCTAGACGTTCCTTGAGAGTGTGTTATAGACTCTAATTACAGTAGTTATTGTCTTTAAATTCCAATACCCACACCCCATAAAGTCAGTTGACTTTGAAATTGAATATGACAATGTTGTAACTCTTCATATTTTGAAGGCATGGATTAACAATGTTTCCATTCAAGCTAAATCTGAGCTACATGATCCCTATGGCACTAGTGTCTCTGATAAGGTCTGAAAATGAAGCGCTGAACAAATTGTACTTCAAAATGATCATTGAGTGGTTTAAAAATGTGAAAATCATTGAACGATCATTCCAGAATTTTAGTCCCCAGGACATGATTTCATGTTCCAAAATTTATCAGTACATATTTTGCTAGGGACAAAATAGCTGTCTGTAAAGTTTTGTACTGGAGGGTGTTTATTTGTCCATTCAAACATTATTATGTAGGTCAGATATCAAAGTTTATTTTTATTAAAAGGGGATTCTACAATGTTTGATAGTATCTTTAAAACATTTTTCTCATAAGCATCATGCTAGAGAGTCAAACTTAAGTTGTAATTTTGGAATTTGCACCGTATATATTGGCTTTGAGATATGAAAGCTAACTTAAAGAGAAGTTTACAAATTGGCGATTTATATGCAACACTTAGAGATTAAGTCGCATTGAGATGTGGACCAGTGCAAATTTCGTTCCCAAAACACCTCAGGATATAATAGATTTACAACACCAATACTTTATCTCTGAGCGACCTACTTGACATCCAATTATTAATGGATTATTCTTGTGGGATTTCCTTTACCTAATCCCGAAGCAGTTCTTAAATCTCAGAGATAACTCAGTCGTGCAGAGGAGTGAGATTGAACATCAATACTTTAATTTGATGCAAAGAGAAACAAGAACAGCTCCATGTGAAATAAATACTATGGTCAAGGAGTACTAAATCTTTTAGAGCTATGTGAAAGGCAGCATACATGTATATTTTGAATGTATGGTGTAAAATCAATTTTTCTCTTTGTTTTTTATGGACCAATTCCATCTATTAATACCTTGAAAATATTCCATTTTCAAAATATTGATAACAGAATATAAAAATGTTGAGAATGATGTGTGGGGGGGGGGGGGCAGGGGGTGGGGGCATTTTGTCATATGTAATGTACATAGTGCTTTTTGTGTACTGATGATCTGAAAATCACAATATATTTCATTCTGAAAATTTATGAAAGATTGAAGGGAAACTTGTCAAGATGACCAAAATTATATATACTGACTTTAAGTGGTGGTGGAGGAGAGTGTTTTGTTTTTTGGGAAGATTCAGCGATTACACATGAATTGTTTACAAACACAGACATGACTGAAAGCAAAACATTACCAAAGTGTGTGTAAACATTGGCTAGAATGATTGATGCATTTTTAGTAGAGCTGTATCAAAAAGGGTTAGCAGACCACTAACCAACTCTGAAGATATTAAATGGTTTTGAATTTGTCATAAATTTACAGCTCGCTGCTTTATGCCATTTTGCCATAGAAACATGGTCAGTTTATTCATGTTCAGGTGCGAATTTGCAAAGAGATGTTTATATGATGAGAGAGTTCCTTAATTCTATTGTTTTTCAAATACTTGATCAGTAAGCAGTGCTTGTGAATCTATCCATCTATCTATCTATCTATCTATCTATCTATCTATCTATCATCTATCTGTCTGTCTGTGCGTCTGTGTATCTAAAAAAAATTACCATGAACAATGACATATTACTTTTTAAGGGAATAACATTTTTTTCATTTTTTTTCAGGAAAAGAGGTTGAAATATTGTTTTAAGGTCAACCAAAAACTGCCCGTTTTTTTAAGATAGTTTAGCCAGTTTGGGAATTAAGTAATATACAATTTCTAGTTAATCTTCTCTAATTTCTAGTTAATCATTTAAAAGTCAGTATGTAGGGCCTATGTTATCACTCTGAATTTTTAGAGTTACAGATAAATTATTTCATAAAATGTATAAAGATATGCAGTAATCAGACATGGTTTGTGATATGAACATATCACAAAATACGTCCGAAGACTCCATGCATTGTGCAGACTTTGTTGTTATCCTTAACATAATAAAATTACACTTGCGTAATTTTTCATCTGCCAAAGATGACCAAAAAAAAATGCTTGAGAGATACGTGAACAGTTTCATTTGCTTTGGATCGTAAATTTCCATGTGTGCTCAGCACAAATTTATTTTGGGCCAACTGACCAGTAGTAGCATACTGTTCCCTATTTTTATTTTAAAAACAAGTACCCCACCCACCCCCCCCCCAAAGAAAAATCAATTCTCTTGCTAGATAGGTTCAAATAGTGGAGTATTTGCAGTTGCCACAGATATAAATGATGAGCAAATAGACTCGAGAGTGCATTTCAGTTTGACTTAAACACCTGTACTGAGCGAGAGGCGAGATGCGTGGTTGGTTTGGAACGTAGTTCCGGTTTGCGGCTGTAGTATGACACTCGACTTGACCCAGTACAACATGTGAAGTGCAATGGACTTGACCGATTCCATTATGAATCAAAGATTCATTTTAAAAAAAAAAATCTGGAATTGATTAACATAAATTTGAGTGAGATGGATGGACAGTGTGATAATAGTTTAGGGGTCCATAGCTTACACAAAAACAAATGTGACAAAATTGCACTGGTAGTAGCCGTCAATGTATACCTGAACATTATTAAATGAAAACGGCAAAATGAATTTTCTTCGCAAGTCATAACAATGGAGGTATCTTATGGTACTGTGTAGTGTTGTATCATGAATATACATGACACATTTTTTAGTGCTAATATATTTATTTGTCATGATGTTTTTACTGTTAAGCTTGCATCCCCTAGAATATTTTCTTTCAAGATAAAGCAAGTTTGGACAAGTGGTATTCATGTTTGAAGTGTTAAAAGCCCTTCTATCATTAGTAATGTCACAAAATATGTCGTTTGCCAGTGGATAGAATTCTTACATCATTTTCTTGTGAAAAAATAATCAAATGAAATTTTTTTTAGAGAACAGATAAGAATTTGTACTAGGTAGTATGGACACATTAATGGTTTGTTTGATGCATCATGCAAAAGTAAATTTCCTTTTGACAAAGCAAATCTGTTAGTACTGAATCAGAATAGGTCAATATCTTTCCTCTGGTTAATGGACTAATTACACCATTGTAGACCTGAAGGTCATATTAAGTATTATTAACAGCCATGACTGTTATTTATGGTGGACACTCCCCCCCCCCCCCTTCATTTGAAATATTAAGAGCTGTAGGTAAGGGCACCCTTTAAATCCCTAACTGATTTACCACCAAATGCTCATCTCGGTAAAGATGATATTTAAGTTTTTCCCCCTGGTCTTCATAATTCTCTCGAAACACGGCCAAATCCTCCTTTTCTGCACTCTCAATCCTCTCCATTGGCCTGGGGCTAAAATTAATCTATTTTCTTTTCTTTTTTTTGGTCCCATGCTGGGGCGTCAGTTTACCATATTTCATATTTTACATCACTAAAAGGTCACACCATGTGCTGCAGTGATTATTTTCCCACAAATGTTTGTGTTTTGTGTTTCACAAAGCGGAGGGATATAGACAAAGCAAAAACTGGAAAAAAAAATGGGGGCAGAGACAGAGCTAGGATTGTGTTGCGTTTCTAAATGCTGTTGAAATATTGAATTATCGTCATTTTGATGCTCAGTGTTTCTGATTTTCTTGTCCAAATTTTTTGCTAGACCTGTTCAAACCGAGGACACAAATTCAGGAAATGTTGGGGGGGGGGTGGGGTGGGAGAGATGGGGTTGTGATATGGCCTTAATCTCCATTGTCAAAGTGGAATTAAGTTAAATGTTTTAGTTACCATATTCTGAATATTTTTGCTAATGTGGAAAATATTTCTGTTTTAAATCTAGTCAATTTCATTGTAAAGTTTTGTTGATACCAATGATATGAATGATACTCATTGGGCTTTTGCAGTGATTAAACAAAATAAAGATTACTATTAGCCAAAAAAAAAATCTTTCCCTATAGACAAATCCGGGGAGAATATTTACCGCATGAGGGCAGCAGGCAAGTCGCCATTACTACCATGGCCCCATCAACTGTAGGCCACCGCAGTCAATACAATTTCCACATGACTGAGCAAAATTTTCTGTCTATGCCACTGCTGATTACGTAAAATAAGTAATGTCTTCACAAAACTTTCAAACGGCTTTTGAAAGTTTACGTTTTCCTTAAATTGATACCATATTTGATATTATCCTAATTTACCAGTATTTTTGTTTTTGCATTCTCGTGAATCACTGCATTGCGCAAATAGGCTGCATATCAACATGTGCCCAGTATTAGCAACTCATTTTTTGCGACCATGGTTTGTGACACTATCACAAAAGTCGTTTTGAAAGAGCATGTTTTCGAAAGAAATTGCATTGTTGTGTAAGTTAAGACTATGTAGCATTCCTTGACACGTATCTTTTTTGCAACTTTGTAACCTCTTGGCTATTGTTGATTTAATAATGCATATACTTTGGTCCCATGTAGACCTAGCCTACAGTACACGTACCGTACCATGGCACTCTTGCAGTGCGCGTAGCCGTAGCACCAGCTTAGCACTTTCTTTGCGTTTTGGGTGCTGAATTTATTGTAACTACTCTCCTAACATTAATAAAAACGGGTAAATTTACATGTACCTTGATCGCTAATTGTGGTAATTGACGTACATCATCTTCCCAAGTCTAGATGGTGGTTTCTGGAATTATTATTGGTATACAAACTTGACACACAGTGCGCGTATTGACTAGCTGATTACCCCGCGGACCATGGCAGTAATGAGGTCGCCGATAGAGGGCCAAATACACAAATGGGCCGTCGGATCCGTCTATTCAACTGCTGCTGTGACGGCCTGAATAAGCTCGGCCTCCCGAATCTTTTCTTAGAAATCAAGCCATTCACACAAGAAAAATGTGACATGATTTGGGAGAATTGTGATTAAAAAAAAAACCCTGTGGAGCATGCTTTGAATTTTGCAATTTGATTTGCAATCACGATTCTTGGTTGCTTTCACATGAGTAAAAATTCTGTAGTAAGAGTAATCGGTGATTGTAATCATGTTTGCAATCGTGTTGTGGTTGCCATGTGAAAGCCATCTACATGTGTATGTGTAAGTGACTACTCTATATACTTAAAACCAAGGTATAGTTTTGGTAAATTGTAAAAAATGAAATTCTTCATAATTATATTTTTAGATACACCTGTATGATCTATTAGTGCCCTAAAATTGCTTACTTTGAAACCTTCCCATTTTTGAGAAATTACTCAAAATGTAAAATCTTGGGGGTAGGGGGGAAACCCCCGAGATTTCCCATGGGTAATGTACATACCGCTAGTTGCTCGAGCTCCTTCAATGCAAACATCATAATTGTTGCTATAAACAATTTTCAGTAGGTTTGATGTTGTTTTCTGATGTCTGGGGTGATAATAGAATACTTTTTTAAAGATTGACAAAGAAATTTCTGATTTACCAAAACTAAAATTGGGCTTTATGAAAATTTTTTGGTGGTTTATTTTCATGAATTTCATGACTTAAAGTGCTAGGCTAACATTGTAGAGCTTCAATTTAAAAAAATGTCAAATTTTGATATCTGAACTACATAGTAGTGTTCTATGGGCAAATAAATACCCTAGAATAAAAAAGTTTGGACAGTTACACTGCCAATGGCAAGTTATGCATGAATAAACAATTAAAACTCGGGGCGAGTTTAAATAGCCTAGGTGTACACACAGTAAGTCTGTGGGAGAAAATGGGCAGGTGAATCCGATCAACTTACGATTTTCACTTTTTTAAAGCACTAAATAATCATTTTGAAATACAATTTTTTCAGGGCGTCATTTTTAGACCTTATCAAAGACAATGGTAGCATGGGGAATCATGTAGCTCAGATTTTTTTTAACTGTGGTAAATGTTAGCCAATACCTTTAACAGACATGAATATTTTCACTTCCTGATATTCCTGTCTGAAGTGAATGCAAATGCAGTGAAGCTGCGAATGTAAATTCTGCCAAATTCCTTAATGTCGCGAAGCAGAATCATAGAAATATTATACATGGAATTTGTAGCATATAGGCCTACAGTATTGTATTTGCTATTACATTTATGCAAGACAATATTTCAGTAATATTTCCTCATTTAGTGTATTCCTCATTACAAGTAAAAAAAAAAAAAAAAAAAAACTCTGATTTTACAGATAACAGTCACCTTTAAAGATATTCCTCGGTGAAATATTTGATTAGCAAATATGTGGGTATGGATGCCCAGTGAGTGGAAACAGTTTGCGACAGGAGTAATTTGCCCTGCCTTTGATACCAACGATCTGGTTACAGTCGCGATCCACACAATGAAATGCATACCTGTAATATTTGATGATATGAAACACCAATACAGTCTCTCCACCTGTTGCGATGGGGGGCATTTATGTGCGTGAATATTTTATTTTATTTCATTTTATTATTGGTGTGCATGCCTTCTTATTCCTGCAACCTCATTCGTCTGCTAACTGTATATTAATTATTTTTATCTCTTCCATTTTCATTGGTTTTGTGGTTTGTTTACATTTCATCAGTATAGAACCAGAAGGGCACTATTGCTATGTGCTTTGTACAGCAATAATGCCCTTTTGGTTCTATGTCAATGATTTGTGGCCATCTCTGATTCCTCCATATATTGCATATACCCGATGTTCACCGATATGCAATACTACAGTATAACATTCTGAACTTTTTGTAGACTTGCTAACCCTCAGGCCAACTCAACAACAAAAACAGCAGCATTGATTTAATACAGCCAGTATTTTTCTAGTTGTATTTAGGGAATGTACATGTACAGTGCGTCTCAAAAAAAATGGTCCAATCGGAAATTATTTTTTTAATATATGAAAATCATATACAACCAAGTCAAGTTGGATTTTGTCATATAGCTGAAAGAACATACTTTCCATTGCAATTTATTTCATTTCATTTGGTTGTGTCAATCCTGAGATATACTGGATTTGAACTGCAATGACGCGAAATCGCGTTTGTCCTAGTATACTGTATGTGCCGTACATATGGTATGCGTGCAGTTTTTGCACGTTGTTTACCAAAGAAACCCCAATGAGAGGTGTGAAGTATTGTTAAATCGTCAATTAGTTGAACAAATTAGATTTCGCGGTTGTAATTTCTGATTTCTATTATTTGTAAGTACAAAGGGGTACATAACTTTGACAAAAGGGCTAAAAGAATGAGATTCTGAATTGTAGTCATCATGATGTAGTGTAAGTGTTGTTTGGTAAACAAGAAATGAACATGTGCATTATCATTTCAATGGCGAATTAAGGTTATTTTTATTTCATTTTTATTTACTGCATGGGCAATCCTGGGATTATTGGACAATCACAATTATATAATTGGTCTATCTCGAATGGTTATGTATTAATGTTTTCAATGTTTGAAATGTATGGAATAATGAAAAACAATGGGGCGACTCATTTTACGTCTAAATTTTATATCTATTCAGCTACAACTTAGTGAGAATCTAGCCATACATGAAATAACAGTGGGATAGCTGTGATAAATCTACTGTTTTTGAAAATTAATTATTGCATGATGCACTTAGTTTTTTCATTGCAATTAGCCTCTTATTGTTTTGAGAGTAATAAGCCCCACATATGATATAAATTGAAAAGAATGAATAAATAGAAAATTGTAGTGAATGGACCAATGTAACGTAACTAACCGTAACGTAACTAACCATGTGTTTGATGTTGTAGTTAAAAATGAGAAGCTTTTTATCAATAAGTTATATATCAAATGACTTATCAAGGTACCAGAAATAGCATGAATACCACAGTTTGCTTCAGTTGGAAACAGGTTGAGGAAACTTTGAGGACAAAGACATGTCATTTTGTTCCATGTCCTCTTTACGTAACGTAACTAACCATAATTAAAGTTCTTGTTATTACCCACTGAAACATGTCTCATGATTCTGCTTGATGTTGTGAAGTAGGTGCCAGTCTAGGGAATTTACAGTACCAAAGCAGAAAAATAATATCAAAGCATATTCATGTAAGAGCCAAATGTTGAGTAAAGTTTGTCATAAAGTGTAACGTAACTAATCACGGAATTGCCCAGATAATCAGAACTAAACATGTTGAAGGAAAAGAGACGTTTGTTGTTTGTTTTATTATTGATTTTTATGATTCAATTTGTAGGAGTTCTGTTAGTAACAATACCACCAATTCAGTTGTCATTATGACCAATACACAAAAGTGGGACAAACGTGATTTTGCCTGACTGCACAAAAGTAATCATAACTTTTGACTTATAAAAGCAAATTGAATTGGACTAGATTTATTAGAAAGAAAATTTATTCTGCTTTAATAGGATACCAAATACACATACTTTTTGAGAAAATTACATACCTTAAATATTTTTCTCCCGATTGGACCATTTTTTTTTGAGACACACTGTATTACCTACTGTCTTGAACTTTTTGTGGTTTGAACTAGCTCTAACCAATGTATCAGAAAGGTCACGTCCCAACAAACATGAATGAATCTCTGATTTTATCCTAAGTGTAAAAAATAAGGTGAAACGATGTGATTGCAAAATTATGAATACTACCGATGTTTTTAAATATCTCACCTTTTTACATGCACAAATGAGTTATTGAGAATGAACAAGTCTTCAAACCTCACCTGAACAGTGCAATTTTTTTTGTGTAAACAATGATATGTGATATGGAGAATTGTCTGTCGGTATGACCTTTCCATAGGTTTAGTACAGGTGACTCAGACCGAGGCCAAGGGCACCAAAGATTGGTTTCAGGGCCGGCTTCAACTAAAACACTTGTATTTACACAACCGATGTGATTTACTATTCATTGTTGGAAAAATTCTGTCTTGCTCCCACCCCCTCCCCCTCCCCCAGTCTTTTTTGTTATTTGAGTCAAATTGAAAGTTATTCCATCGCTTTGACCATTATACGGAACTAAATATTAGCGGGATTCATGTCTGACAGGTAACAAACGAACTCCCGACTTATATGTTTGACGAAATACCGAGCTAAATATTGGCAATTTTCCAATGATATGTTTGATAAAAACGGGTGTGAACATTCGTAAAATTTCTGTAGAGAAATTGAGGCCGACTCTGAAGAAAATGATCGCCCCAAAGAATTGTATTTCGAGGATTTTAAGGGACGATTTGGACTCCGCCGAGGGCGGAATCGCCCGTCGTCCCCGGGTATTTTCGACGCCGATGTTACCGTAATTCATTTCCGAATGTAACAGCAAACAGCCAACATTTATCTTGGCATTATATGGAGCTGAAAATTGTTGTAATTCATTTCTGAACGTCCAACAAAAAACCTAAAATTTCCGATTTTTTTCCGATGCCCGATTTATCGGCCAATGTGCGCCGTCCGATCTCCCGATCTCCCGATCCCGATCTTTTTCTCCCGATCCGCAGCCCTAAGTCCAGCTCTTGTAGAGATTCTAGAGATTCTAGCCATCAAACTGTTTCAAGTTATGAGCATTGATTTTTATAATATAATAATAATGAAACATTTTTGTATAGCCCATAATACATAGGCATAATTGCATGTCTCTAATTCAATATAAATTGATCCATTTTTAGTGACAGTATAATTTTATATTTTTTAGAAAAATTAGAATGATAGAAGATGTTATTTGACTATAGAAACTGATGGCGAAATGATTTGCAATTTTAACCCCATTTTACTTTCTTTCATTTTTCTTCTGCAGGAAAATCATCAAAAGATCTGTATTCAATGTCATACTCCATATCCAGAGAGTCAAACCTATCATCGTCAGGGCCAGTAAGTAGCTTGATATCTCACTTCTCCTAGGATAAGTGTCTGTGCTTGAGACAGTGAGAGAGGGAGATAGAGAGAGAAGGGTCATCTTATTTGATTTTCTTGCTTGGTCATCGCTTTGGTATGATTGGATGAGAATCGTGAAGTAGGAGGTATCAAATTTGTTTAAAGTTTGATGGACAGAAATCTGGAAGGTACATGTAGAATGGGACAGGTGTGTGTCAGTGTGTCGGAGAGTGTGTGTGTGTGTGTGAACATTTTACCACTGCAGATTGAGGACACATGCAAATGTAATGGGTGGCTTTGACTGTTGAATTCAAGAAATAGAATGGGAACAATAACATTTAAATGCTAATTCTGGAGAAACTAGTGCTCTATACATAGCAGAAATATTTGAGACTGTTTAAAAAATGTAAACAAATAAGATTCTTATGCTATCTGTTTTCAATCGGATTTAATCTTCATTGAAGCTGTTATCAAAATCACAGACTGTGGAAAAAAGTATTAAGTGTTCATCCGATATTTTCAGTATCTATTTTCAACAGGATTTAATCCCACCCAAAGCTGTTCACCAAAATGTCAGTGAATACACAAAGCACTTGAATTATGGTAATCGGCGCTTGTTGTTGTTTTGTTCTTGGGGCGGTGTCAGTTTAAGCGTTCTAGAAATCCAAGAGAAAATGACAAGAAAGAAGGCTTTTTTTTCATGTGTTAGGATGTAGCTTTGACAGCAGACAGAAATCTTAGCAAGCGCGTTGCTGTTTTTGTTCTTGTACTTGGTGCGATGCCCCGCGGCCCCGTGACAGTCAGTGTTACTACAGAGTGGCTCGGTCGCTACAGCTGGTCAACAGATGATAATCAAACAGTTTCACATCAGAGGAAGATGAGAGAGACAAAAACTCGAGATTTTCCCTCTAACTTCTGCCAAAATTTTGTGTTACTGAGTAACAAGTGGATTTGTAATGGCTCAAGGATAGAGAGTTTGACGGCGTAGAGCAGAGGATGACGAGAATTGTTTGTTTTTGTTAGTTCAATTATCATTGAAGTTTATCCTCTTTATTTACATACATGTTT
>JZLH01S0245859.1:2613-16226 GCA_001188425.1 Eucidaris tribuloides
CTTTGCACCTTTCAGAAAGGTGCAAAGTTGTCCCTTTAAAGGTGCTCCCAGCGTGACATTGGTCTGCACCTTTAAAGGTGCAAAGTCGAGCCTATTTTTCTTAGTGTGTAGTTGCCACCCCGGCACCATCACCGGCTCACTGGCAGAAGTTACCCGAGTCGAGTGCAAATTACCCGAGTCAAAATAACGAGGGGGCAGGGGCGGCGCCAGAATAAAATCTTATAGGGAAGGCAAGAACTCTTAGGGGGAGAAAATGTCAGAAAGACCTATAAATTTCATGCAAAACCACATTATTTTTTGAAGTTTTACAGATTTAGGGGGCGACAGCCTCATCTACCCCATGTGATGGGGGGGGGGAGCAACCAGTGGCGTATCGTGGGTCAATTCAATGAGGGGGCTTCAAGTCGCTAGCTCACCCAAATTATATTTTCAGATGGTGAAATTTACTGCGTAAAGTGTAGTTGTATTGAAATATTAGGGTTTAATTGGCATTTTTTTGTGTTTAAGTGTAACAATCTTCAGTATTTTCGTTAAAAAAAATTTTCGATGTAATTTTTCAAAAATAAGTGTTTGCATTATGTTTATCATAAATAGTTAAAAGGCAATTCCGCGAGCGAGTGGTTTGGGAAACTTTGAAATTCCAAGAAAAAAAAATCGCGTTTTGTGGTGTATTATTTCCAAGCAATCTGATGTGAGCACAAACGGAATAATGTAAGTGTTTAACATTTTGAACAAGGGGTGCGTATGTCAAGAAAAAAGACCTTTGAACAGGGGCCACGAAACTTTTTCTTCATGCGGGGTAGGGGCTGACCATCCGGTCCAGGATCCCGTTTAGAATCCCTATAAGTATAGGCAGGGGTCGGGGGCGTAGCCCCCTAAAACTTTCGGGTTCTAGCAATTTCGTGTGGCTACTTTGTCTCTCTGCTAACATTTTCATGAAAATTTAGTGGACAGTCAACAATAATTGAAAACAAACCCACTTTCAAACTTTTGGCACTTCTTATATAAATTTTGTATTATGAACTGCTGATAGCAGGTCAATTTAAAACATGGAGATGATTAACTGGAGGTCGGGGGCAAGATCCATGGGGCTCATTGACCGGCTCTGTTAACATTATTGTTTCGTGAAATGAACATTCAACAGATGTCAAAAACCGAAAATTATTAAAATAAATTATGTGCTTTTCCAAAAAGTGGACCTTTCAGATTTTTTTGGACGGGGGGGGGGGGGGAGGTACGTACGCACCCGACGCACCATCCCTCCCCTGGCTACGAGCCTGTTATTCAGGTCAAATGTTTAAGCCTTTTTCTGATTTTAAATTCATACTTTATAAGGGCACTCAGTGGTGAAACTGAATTTAATTTGTAGGAATGCAGAATGGCGCACACGCAAAAGGTGTGCCCCGTGGTTAATGAATTTTGGAGGAGGAGTTTATTCGCAAATTGTTTGATTTTGATAAGTGTATTTGCAATATCTGCTCAGCTATCGCTGGTTCAATACAATACAATACAATACGATACAATACAATACAATACAATACAATACAATACAATACAATACAATACAATACAATACTTAACATTTATATAACGCTTCAGCAAATTACTTGATCTAAGCGCTTTACAATATACTTGAAATGTTACATGACAAAAAATGAGAATATATTTAACTACTATATTAAAGATACAAAATCAAAACAAGTCAGTTTGGGAAAAGATAGGACTTAAGTGAGGATTTAAATGTCTTAGTGTGGGACGAGTTGTTCAAAGTAAATTACATTGATAATCCTGTGAGCGAGTGGTTTTGAAAGCAAAGATAATTCCTTCAGAAGCATGACCCTGGGAAGCGGGGGCGCTGGGGGTGCTGCGGCACCCCCTGCAAAATTTCGTGTATGTTATAATGTTTATCTTTATGCTTCGTTTATGAAATTATCACAAAGCTGACAGCTACAGTGATGCTTTTTTTTCACACACACACACACACACACACACACACACACACACACACACACACACACACACACACACACACACACACACACACACACACACACATAAAATCTTCACGTACAGATATATCCTACTTTTCACACACTGGCATGACAAATTATCTTCATTTTAACGTGGTTTGATTTAATTTTATTAAGTGTTGTATAAATATGTTGTCTATGCAAATCGAAATCATGTATTATGTATTATTTAATATTATATCCTATGTATTATGTTTTATTTAATTTTACCTTGAAATGTATTTTATGTAATTTGTGCAATTGTAACTTGTAAAGAGCCCCAACGAAAACCAGAAATTATTGTACTGATTTGGGCTACCCTTTTTAAATATATGAAATAAATAAAATAAATAAAATAAATAAATAAATAAGTCACGTCACGCAAAATTCTGTTGCAGAAAAGGGGGCATTCTTCTCTTTTAAACCGATTTTCATTATTGAAGAATACGAGAAGAGAATTCCCTCACGAACAGGGGCGTTGATCCATGTTTGGCATTGGGGGGGGTCGGGGTGGCAAATGAAAAAGAATATCAAAATTTCGGCGCGTTTGCCGCGCAATTGTATACAGAATTTAATAGTATTTTTATACCATGTTTAATGGTTTTATAGTGCTTTTCAATGCTTTTTAAAACATATATTTGCATTGCATATTATGAATTTTTCAACTTGTCAAAATTATTGGGGGGGGGGGGCAAATTGACACGTTCGCCCCAATATTTTAATTTAATATTTTAATCGCCCCCCCTGCTTCCCCCTAGGATCGACGCCTCTACTCACGAAAGATACTTTTTGCCACCCCTAAGGACACTGTATGAGATACCAAATGCCCCTGTAGGCACATAATGTGCCACTTTGTTGAACAATGTACTAACTTATTCTCTTTACTCCACAATGTGCCCCATCAAGGGCAAAAATCATAGAATAATTCATGAATACAAGAAATAAAATCACTGTCAACCAAGAAAATACGTATATTAAAAAAACAAGTTTCACCTCACTCAGTCTCGTACAAACCAAAAGAGGGCAGATTTGATTTTGAAAAGCCTGGAAATGTAATGGTGTTATAATAGTGGGGCAAACAGTGCAGAGAGGGCCTACTTTGTGCTACCCATGCATGAGGGCACTAAGATGAGAGGCCACTGGATGCCCCTTTTAGGCACAAAATGTGCCCCTTCGTTGAACAAGTTACCCAATTATGTCTTCTCTGTACTGTATGACGTGCCCTGTCAGGGGCAAAAAATATTTAAATAAGAAAAAGAATTGAAAGAAAAAAAGAAAAACATACATTATAATATATAATAAAGGAAAATCATCTTCGAGGACGAAAATGCGTCGTTTAAAACAAGGTGTCCCTTCAAAGCAGGGCACATGTCACTTAGGAAAAAAAAGGGCATTTTTGGCCTATCGGAAATTTGGGGCGGGGAATCCCCCCCCCCCTGCCGCCCCTGAATAGAATAGGCCGATCTGGTTCTGCGCATGCGCCGTTGCCTCAATCTATAGAACACACAAGGAGCATGTACATTCGGCGGCTGAGTAGAAAGTATGACGTTGTGTGTAGTAATTTCCACCGTCATCCCGACATTGTAGTGTAAAATGGACCTGAAGTGGACAAAAAGAAAAACACGTCAGGTTCATTGGAATTTTCAGAACGACCGTAACTAAAATGATCACCAGATGAAAGACATTAATATCAAATAAACTGCCCATTATTTCTCACCAGCTATATTGAATTTCTTGTGTTTTTTGTGTTTTTTTAAAATTAATTGGTAGGCCTATATAAAACTGCACTGATTGGCATTACAGACTGAAAGTATCAGGATACAATAAATAAAATGTACAATATTCAGGCGAGTTCAATATCCATGTACAAACAAAACAAAAATACATTTTTATTTACATAGAGAACATATGGGACATATTATACACAAAATATGTATTCATAATAAAACAAATAAACAGAAACAAACAATGGTCGAGTGAAAATCACACATATTCACTCTAAATTTACTCTCTTTTTTGTGGAAATTCAATCCTGCAAGAATGAACAATTCACTCGTGTTTTTTAAGAGTACTTACGTCGTGAGTACCAGTGATGGAACAGCATTTTCCGGTCGTTTTTTCGAGTTGTTGGCTGTTATGGCCCAATATCGCCGCCGAAGACGGAAAGGTTTGCGACGCACAGTATCCCCGGCACGCATTCATATGAACTTCAAGCTCGTGGCATCCAGGAATTCTCACCAGAGTACGATATCCTACGAAGAAATCCATGAGAATATTACACCGTAAAAACAAGGGTGTTAAATTTAACACCCTTGGATTGGTGTTGCACAATATAGATACCAGACGTGGTGTAAAATTGAACACCACGGGTGTTATTTCAACACCAAACGAATAATTTCAAACGCCAAGAGCTTACCCTTTAAACCTATTTTTTCTTAGTGTGTGCGCTGTTCAAACTTACCTTACAGTTATAAACATTTCAACCCCCAAAGTTTCAGGAAAGAAATTCCCCCTCCCGCCAATAAAACTGAAACTATTTCATTTGCTCTCAATGCATGATAAAGTGTATTCTGAAAAATATGGACGACAACATAAATATTTTACAAGCTATATACCAACGAAATGATGAGTGACACATACTACGTCAGACAGAAAGGGTACACAACCACCCACTGGACAAACAGAATATTCCATTCAAGTTTGTATGGCATCCAGTATATTGCCATATGTACAGAATGTCTCTAAAAAGTTGTGCAACTGAAAAACAATATCTTTGGCAATTATACTTTGTGACATAGTGCTAACATCAACGTCAAGTGCACAGTCTTAGCTTTCAAATGCCGTTTGCTCTGTTCAGTTTGCATGTTATAATCTCGAGATATGTATAATTAACAACGAAAAGGTAAAATCACAGTTGTGCCAATATAGTCAATGACAGCAACAGGCCCTCATTCCTTGCAAAAGTGGCAGAATTGATTTTACCCTTTTCTGGTCGGTCTGGGCTCAGATCTGCATCTATACTCACCAATTATTAGAGCGGCGCTGTAGAGGTCGTGGGATCACAGATCATTAATGTCTGCAGCGCCTAGCTCGTCTCTGCGTCTACCAATTGAACTCCGTCATCTCTCTTCCATCCAGACTTTCAAATCAAAACTCAAATCTCACCTGATGATGGCAGCATATGGTTGACTCATCGTTTTCCTATGCTTAGTTTGTAGCTTATATTTTTACCTTGTCATGTGTTTATGATTATGTTTAATTTCTATAAGTAACTAAGTGTCTATAATTTGTGCGCCACGGGTGTTTTTGGACAGATGTATGCGCGTTAGAAATGTAGAATTAATGAATAAATAATAATAATTAAGTTAACTAAATCTATCTCGAGATTGAATTAAGCAATTTCAACAGAACGAACGGCCTTTGAAAGCTAAGACTATGCCCTCAACTTCGATGTAAGTATCACGTCACACAATAGTTTTTAATTGCCAAAAGAAGGCGCTTTTTACTTGCCCAATTTGTTTGAGACAAGCTGTGCGGTAATACGAGTACAAACTTGACTTACCTACTAAATGGCAACCCGGTTGTTCCCACACGTTTGCATCAGTAAAGTATGGAAACAGCATTGCAGAAAAGACGACCACCACTGAAGAGACTACCATGACTGACGTTTTCCTCATCATTCTTGTCCGGGTAAAACTATCTGCAAAGTAGAAATCAGGGCGATGCGAATGTAGTTGGTCAATAAGAAATCATCTACTTGAATATGTCGAAACTATTACTGTCGTTGGCGGTGTCTGATATACATGCCTTGAGTGCATTACGTTGAAGATGAAATCTTGAGTTTTCTGTTTTGGGTAGAGGATATTACATCGTCATTGAAAGAAATAATTTCTATGACAGCTCAGGAAACCTATGGTATATAAAATTATCAAGCATATTGACATTTTATACAAGTCCTTCCTCCCCTAAGATTTTGGCTCAGCAGGGATTAATAATTGCAATCACGTTTTAGAAGAGAAGTGGGACTGGAAAAGAGATTTGAAATCTAGTGTCAGTAGACATCGACGTATTTTACAAACATCTAAAAACAAATTAACAAACAGAACAAACGATTGTACATAAAATGAAACGAAGTGCCCAACTCACAATGCATTAAAATCAGGAGTAGACAGAGTACTTCACCATGGACTCCCCAGTGGAGAATAAATTTTGCTACTAAAATAACCAGGTAATATAACATTTCTTACCTCTCATAATGTTTCCGTATTTATCTTGCTCAGAGTTCTTGATTGCCGTGTAAATCCATAAGGTTCGTTTCCGTTCGATGCAGGTAAAATAAACTTTGTGCTTTAATTATCTTCAATAATTGAAATCACCGCAAATATTTTGCTATATGCATACTTACGAACCCGTGTAATTATTTTCATTTATAGTAGTAAGCATATGGTTCATATTGGCAATCAATACAATATTTTATAAACGCGAACTGATGAACTGATGAAGTCATTTCATTTCATTTCATTTCATTTATTTCATTTCATTTCATTTATTTCATTTCCAACAAAATATAACAAAGTATTATGTATGTATATGTGTATATTGACAGATTGAAGAACATAAACACGAAGAAGTAATTACAGTACAGTGACATTAACAATAGTATGATCTGCATAATCATATTCATACCACACAGAATTATATACAGCGAAAAATAGATATACTGCATCGGTCATACTAAGCATAAGAATTTGTCAATGCTTGTGTAAATGCATAGTATTTTGCAGTTATTGATTTGAAAAAAGAGAAAAATAAACGAAAACAAAAGTAAGAGCAAACAAACACATGTATAGTGGAAAAGAAGGGTGGAAATGGGGGGAAATGGGGAACCTACTGAAGCCAGGCTTGTAGTCTGTAGGCCCCGTTTGGTGGTTAGACTGCTATTCGTTCGAGATCAATAGAAACCGTTAATAGTTGGACGATACCGGTACAATGACAATACTATAATCGAACAAAACAGGACAAGAACAAACAATACAGACAGGAGAGAAGAAAAAGGAAAAACAGGTGAGAGAATATGAGAAAGGGCAGGAAAAACAACGAATTAAAACTATAAATGCCAGTTTTCCAAGTTTGATGAAATAATAGAAGCACCGGTCAAAAATGTAGGGCGAGGGTAAATGAAAGATGACGAGAACTGATTGGGATATAAATGAATTTGAGATGTATCCGACTGTCAGGGAGGATGCAGTCCACTAACATAAGTACTGGTTACTTTATTATTTAGAACATTGTTTACAACTAAATGTTGTTATAGGCATTGATTAAAGATTTCTTTAAATTTCTTTTGAAAGTGTATACAGTATTAGCTTCGCGTATTTCTGGTGATATATAGTTCCAAAATTTGGGTCCACTGTTCGTAAAAATTGTATTGGCGAATAAAGTTCGGGTGCGGGGGAGATGATAAAAGCGGGCTTGTCTGGTGGGGTAACTATGGTATTGGTCGTTTGTTGAGAACATATTGTAGAATACCTTTGGCAGCTCCTTTCTAATAGCTGAAACAGGAAAACGCCAAGATTCAGACTGTAGATATCATTGACTTTAAGAATACGTTTACTTTTGAAAAGGGAGTCTGTATGCGCTCTATAGTTGGAGCGACAAATTATCCGCATTGCTTTTTTTGTAGTAATAAAATCTTTTGTAATTGAGTGGCCATGGAGTTTCCCCATGCTAAAATCCCGTAGGTTAGGTATGGTAATACAAGGGTTGAATATAATGTAAATAGAACATTTTGTGGTAAATACCATTTCAATTTATTTATAATGCCAATGTTCCTCGAGATAATTTTGCAAGTATTATTAGTGTGAGGCTTCCATGATAATTTATCGTCGAGGTTGACACCTAAAAATTTGATCTCGGATACTTATTGATTAGTTGATTGTCAAACATAATATTTCCAGGAATGTTACTAATAGAATTGCTAAAAAGCATATAATTTGTTTTTTTTTTTGTAGATTGAGAGAAAGTTTGTTAGATTTTATCCAGTCTGATGCGTGTTAAAGCTCATTATTTAGTGTGTCGATTAAATAATTTGGATTTCGGTGTGAAAAGAAAATACTAGAGTCATCAGCAAAATGGAGAAATGACAAACGGGGTGAGGATTTGTGAAAATCATTTATATATAAAATGAATAGAAGGGGACCTAGCAGAGATCCCTGTGGAACGCCACAATTAGTGTTGCGTGTGGATGCATTTTTATTTTGAATAGATACGAATTGTCGTCTGTTTTGAAGGTAGTTCCTGAACCACTCCAAGGCTTTTCCTCTAATTCCATAATAAGAGAGTTTATATAAGAGTATATCATGATTTATAGTATCGAAAGCCCTGGAGAAGTCCAGGAACACTCCGAGGGTATGGCAATGTTGGTCGGAGGCTTGGGTTATTTTATTAATGAGGGTAAGAATGGCATGTGTAGTGTTGTGTTTTTCCCTAAATCGAATTGAACAATCAAAGATTGTATTATGGTGTTGGAGAAAATCGATGGTTCGGGAGTATACGACCTTTTCAAGAATTTTTGAAAGACAGGTCAATAGCGAGATAGGTCTGTAATTTACTTGTTTCCTTTTCGTCACCCTTTTAAAGATGGGATAACCTTAGCTTAATTTCATATCATCGGGCACAATGCCGGTGTGATAACGGAAAAGATTAAAACCACGTGTGCTAATGGTTGTTCATTTCTAAAATAACGTATTTCAAAACGATGTATTAATTACCATCATGTCCACAGCTCTTTTTGTTATCAAGATTATTTTACAATGCTTAAGATTTCTGGCCTCATGAACAGGGTCAAAAAACAATGAATTGGGATTGTGTTCGTTTAGATAATCTGTGAAATGTAGGTTGGAAGGGGATGTTATGGTTAAATTTATTCCGATGTGGGAGAAATAGTTATTGAATGATTCCGCTATGGCAGCAGGGCTCTTTAAGAATGTTACCATTGAGTTTATTTTAGAGAATCTGCTGTTTGTTTTTGTTTTTATTTAATATTCTATTTATAACATTCCATGTTTATTTAGAGTTGTTTTTGAAGTTATTTAGTTGCCTACTAAAGTACATCTTCTTTCTCTACGTAACAAGGCTGTAAGAATTTTTTATAAGTCGTGTACCTTCTTTAGACAAATCAGTTGGGTTCGTCTTATATTTGTAATATAAATTATTTTTTCCGATTTATAGATCTCAAAAAGACTTTTAGTAGCCCAAGGTGATTTGGTTTTTTTCAGAGGAACGATATTTTTGCATTGTAACGGGATATTTTCTCAAATTTCGTGAGGAAGTTTCCAATAAATTTTTGTTAAAGGAAATGTTTGGGTCCTGGACAATTATAAACATCAGACCAATCGGTTTGATTTATACTTCTTTCAGTCTAAGTAAATTGTCGTGTGCTAATAAAGGCGTTCACTAACACTTTCTGGGAGGAACGTGTGTCATTGTTTGAAGGGATGTGACTAAAAATGGGAAGTGATCAGAGAGCCCAGAAAGAATAATACCAGATTGGGGGAAAGGTTGCACATTAGTTAAATATGTTATACAATTAGGGTGGAAGTTTGTTCAGCAATTCTATGGGTTTGGTTATCAGGGGAAGAAACGATTCAGTAAAGAGGACATTCAGAAATTCTTGAGTAAAAATGTTTGAATCATAAGTTAGAAGATTGACATTAAAATCGCTCATGATGAAGCAATCCTTCTGTTTAAAAATTTGTTTGGATAATAATTGTTGTAAGGCTTCTATGAATTCATTTTGGTTCGATTGCGGGGGCCTATAAACGGTTCCTACCAGTATATTTCTTTTACCGGGAATACTAATTTCAACAAAAGCCGTTTCCAAAACTGGAGTCATGCAGAATAGCTCTCTGGGTACAGTTAGAGTTCCGGGAGATATACACGGCAACACCACCTCCAGGTTTGTCGATTCTATTGTTAAAAATTAACTCATATCCAGGGAGGGTGTATAATGACGAAGGGACATCAGTAAACCACGTTTCAGTTATACCAATAACGGAAAAAGAAAATTTGAAATCTTCGAGCAAGATACGGAGTTGTTCGAAATTGCTATTCATGCTTCTAATATTGCAGTGGAAGAGAGAAAATTCGTTACGAATGGTTAGAAATTGGTACTCATGCTTCTAACATTGCAGTGGAAGAGAGAAAATTCAATACGAATACTTGTAGGATATTGGTGGGTGAACTGACTAACTGTGTTATATTTTGACGTAGGATATTTACCATAAGAGTCATTCGGATCAAACGAAAAGTCCAAATTATCAACTTGAGAGCTCATAGCCTCGATAATATTTTCGCCATAATTAATGTCGTTACTTGAGGGTCCTGAAGTTCGATGAGGCTCGATTAAACAGTAGAAATCAAAAGGAAAATCAATATTTTGAGCCATTATAATCTATATGAGAAAAAAGTGTGGCGTAAGATGTTTGGAGTTGACATAAAAATAAGCATTCGTTGAATCTCCTGAAGGACAGAGGGAAGAAGGCACAAAATAATACATAATACACATCATAACACAAAGCACAAACATGGGACAAGGTAAGAGAGAAATGCTGGTGACAGAGGCGAAAACATGTCCAAACTATGGCGATGCTCCGGACAATGATTATGTGCAAGGTTACGTAACGGATAGTCTGCAGGCACAGACTTTATTTTGGCACTTAAATTTTACAGTGCCTTGAGCCAAGACTAATCTTGTTGCTCAGTGCTTGTGCCACAGCTATAACACAGATTGTTCAGACCCTGATTTGCGTAGCACGACGGACAAGGGTTTATGCCTGTAACGGATACGTTCAGTATCAGCGATGAATGATGATCTGTAACAGAAAGAGGTATAGAATTAACAGTAAGATGTAGCCGAGGCTATTATGACACAGATGTTCCGGTTATGGGAGATGGAAGTTACAGCTGCAGGCGCGCAAAGTTAAACTATTATGGAGTCCATGGTTAAACAAACAGGAGGGAAGAAGAAACGGATGAAAGCACAAAAACAACAAGTTAAAGGAGTTAATTGGAGAAAAGGCATTAGGTTGCAATTTGCAAAGAGAATATGGCTGCTTTCTGTATAAGTCTATGAATGATAGTATATATATGATCAACTGAAGCAGGCTGACGAAAACACTTTGATTTCAACTGATTTTTACTTAAATTTTTTTAGGTATACGTATTTGACAGAAATTACATCTAACACAATCAACACTTACTCTTAATTAAAACTGATGAAGTCATTTCATTGTATCACTCAGTACATCACAAGGAGCACAGATATAATTCATGTGCTGAACTTAAATTTCTTAATTGTAACTGTTCGATTAGGTTACAATTGATCCATATAGTATAGAATTTCCAACGTGTCCTGTCCAATGCCCTTAATTACAACACACGTAATGAAAAATGTCTTAAGCTGTTTTCTGAAGGCGTGTATCGAAGTTACTGAGCGCAGTTCTTTAGGAAGTTTATTCCAGACTTTTGGATCACAAAAAATAGAAGGTGCGTTTACCAGCTTTTGTGTTTTCATAATGGTAGTGAAGTGTTATTGTATCCTCAACTAGGCGCAACCGGTAATTATAGTAGAATGTATGTTAAGGTGATAGGCTAACATTGTGGAGCTTCAGTTTAAAAAAAAAAATTGTCAAACTTTGCTATCTGAGCTACATGGACAAATAAACACCTTAGAATACAAAAGTTTGGAAAGTTACACTGCCAATGGCAAGTTATGCATGAATAAACAATTATTACTCGGGGTGAGTAAAGAATAGCCTAGATCCACACACGGTAAGTCTATGGGAAAAATGAGCAGGTGAATCCGGTCAACTTACGATTTTCACTTTTTTAAATTACTAAATAATCATTTTGAAATACAATTTTTTCAGGGCTGCATTTTTAGACCTTTGTCTTGGAGGGTGGAGGATTATGAAGCTCACATTTTTTTAAATTTGGTAAATGTTACCAGTGGCTTTAAACATGACAACTGTTTCGGAGCACAGTTGCGTACACATTGAAATATACGATTTATTTCAATCACAATTCTAGTAGAACATTTTTTTTCCCTACCAGATGTTTGTTTGGTTGGCATGCGGTTTGCTATCTTGAAATAAATGCACAGCATTTCATTACTTCTCTAGGAGATTTCAGCAGGCCAGTCCATAAACTCCTCCTCCTCCTCTTCTTCTTCTTCTTCTTCTTTTCTTCTTCTTCTCCTCCTCCTTCCCTCCTCCTCCTTCTTCCTCTTCTTCTTCTTCTTCTGCCCCTCCTCCTTCTTCCTCTTCTTTTTCTCTTCTTCTTCCCCTCCTCCTCCTTCTTCCTCTTCTTCTTCTCTTCTTCTGCCCCTCCTCCTTCTTCCTCTTCTTTTTCTCTTCTTCTTCCCCTCCTCCTCCTCCTTCTTCTTCTTCTTCTCTTCCTTCTCCTTCTTTCCATGGGGCAGCTAAGCAGTCTGTTTCAGCTGTTTCAGCCAGCTCACTGTTTCAGGGTTGGGGTTGGTTAGGTCAAAACTTGTGTCTTCCGGGGGTCGAAGAATGGAGCGCTTGTTGATAATAATGTGGTGTGCAGTCTTGCCTGTTGGTCGTAATCACTGAACTCCACACTGAGTTCCGTGGTCGTATATAAGCCAGGTTGCTGAAGAACGCAGTCGGCAGCGATTCGTGTTGATATGAAGTTGAACGTGCCGACAGCAATGGTGTGGGGTAGGTCTGCAACTGGTGGCAACGGTGTGTTGAGGTGAATGTGATCAAGGATGTTGAAAACATAGACCCTATGTATACTCTTAAGCGTGTTAACCTCTAATAGCTAGTGTAGTTTCAAGCTTCTAACCTTTGTAATTTTGTTGAAAGCTTTCACCTACTCCTGCGGGTTTTCTCACTTTCTCAAGCCAAGTAATCGGTCACGCGTTGTGTTTTGGCTGTCTGCTGTCTTGCGATCATTGGGGCGAAAGCAGATGACAAATTCGGCCGTAAACTGATTCCGTCATGCATTCTCGTTTTGTGTATATCAATAGTAACTTGTAATGGCTTTGTTTGCAATGAAAATAGGAAATTAGAAATAGAACCTTGGATTTACCTGACCAGACGAGCAAGATCCCAGGAGGATGCCCTTTTAACAATCTAAAAAATATGGTATACGGGTCGTGGAGAAAGTTGGATGAACAGCAAGCATATTGCTTTAAAAAATATGCCACTAAAGAAATATCTGTATTCCGAAACATGTCAACGATTAAATATCAAAGCAATCCTAACAACGCTAGAAATACACTCGTCAAAGATTTAAAACACACTATGCATTATGAAACGGCCTGCAAGAGTGTTACACAAACCTTATACGAGATTAGGGGTTTAAGCAGCTTAATAAAATTTAAATAAAAAGAACAAGTTACAAAAGGACTTACTCTAATAAGTCTATTTCAAAATGTGATTTAAGATCACTTCCTAACTCGGCTCATCCCAGTTTTCTTTTTCTTTTTTCTTCCTTTCCTTTCTCTCTCTCATTTTTTTTTGTTGGCCGATTGGGGGGGGGCACGTGCCCCCGTGCCCCCCCCCCCCCGTAGTTACACCA
>JZLH01S0245877.1:30790-42547 GCA_001188425.1 Eucidaris tribuloides
CTCGGTGCGATGTCCCTGCGTCGATCGTACAATATCATCTACGGATAAGTCTACGGGCTACGGGTTACGATTTTTAAAAATTTGTCAAATTTCACACTACACAAAAAATCGTAGAGGCTACGATTCCCGTGCGGGAGCCCGTGAAATCGGCGAAATCCTACAGTCACTGTAGGGAGATCGTACGAAATGGAAGATTACGATGAGTTTACGGGCTCGCTAAGCGTCATCTTAGACCAAATGTGACTAGGCTTTAGTGCTTTAAAAAAAGTGAAAATCGTACGTTGACCAGATTCACTTACCCATTTCCTGCCAAAGACTTACTGTATGTAAATCTAGGCTATTTTGTACTCGGCCCGAGTACTTATTGTTTATTCATTTATATCTTGCAAGCGGCAGCATACATTTCCAAACTTTTGTATTCTAGGGTGTTTATTTGTCCATTCAAACACTACTATGTAGCTCAGATATCAATTTTGACATTTTTTTTTTAAATTTGAAGCTCTACAATGTTAGCCTGTGTCTTTAAAGCCACAGGCTATAATGACCACATGCAGTTTAAAAATGTGAGCTACGTATAAGTGTCTTTGATGGGTCTGAAAATGAAGCCCTGAAAAAATAGCCCTTCATATTGATTATTCAGTGCTTAAAAGGTGAAAATCTATTAGTACTCAGTTTGACCAGATACACCTGTCCATTTTCTCCCAAAAACTATTGTTATAAATCTAAATAAATTTGTAATCCACCGGAGTAATAAGGTAACATTATGTTTATCCATGCATATCTTGCTAGTGGCAGCATAACCTGCTAAACTGTTGTATTATAGAATGTTTATGCACTGCTATGTAGCTCAAATATCATAAAATTAGCCATTTGTATTTAAATTGAAGTCCACAATGTTAAATTGTGTCTTTAAACGTGATTAGAAGACTGATATAAACTGATTCTGACAGGAACGAAATCCGATTTAAACATTTATCGAGATCTACATCTGCAGGTTGCGGCTAACGAGTATGAGAAGTGACGTGGTGACCAGAATCTGATAATTAAATAGAATATTTTGAATTCGCGCCATCGCTAAGTTTTAAAACAAAACATTTCACTGATATAGCAAATTTATGATCGTGCATTCGTCTGTTTGTTACTAACCTGTCCGTGAATCGTGATACATGTGAATGTTACACCCATTTTACGTTGTAGCCAATGTAGGTGAAGGATATTCATTTATTTAATGTTATTGTTGAAATTCCCTTATTTCAGATTGAAGATAGAACATCAAATGTTATAGGGGATGGGAAAAAACGAGTAAGGAATTAATACAAATAAGCTCATAAATCTATAGACAACAGATCAAAAAGACACACTTGGACCAAATCTAGCTTGGGTCTAACTTCAGCAAATACGTGCGATTAGACCAAGGTTTATTTCACAGCACCTTCACTCAAAATTAACAGGACTAATAGACAAGCTAAAAAAATGCCGTCTTAATAATTAATGTCAATACAGTTTCCTTTGTGGAGGACGTGTTGCCGTACTGAATTGCAAGTAATTGTTTCGCCATTTTCATGACTTGTGGATAATTTTGTTTATCATATGATTGTTGAATTTCAAATATGGCACATTGATATTTTTGAATGGTGGACAAATTCGTTTATATTTTTTTTTATCAACGTGGCTTTATAGTTAGCCCTTTCCCATGCAGGTAAACAAACATGAGAACCAAAAACAGTAATAGCAATTACAGCGGATGAAACGGAAAATGTTTCAAATGCATGTAATAAAACCAGTATTTATAGGAATAATTGCACTTGCGGTGTCATATCAATCACAATTTTAACCAACGATTCAAATGCCAAATTATAAATAGTATAAAGAAAGCTATTTGACTGATGAAACAATTTTGACAATCATCGTTGTTGAGGTCTTCTGTATGGAGTAGAGCGCCACTCATATCTGTGAACACGAAGCCCTTTCGCCGCTTGAGTAATTCTTCAGGAGGTGGCTGAAAATATACCGCACTCTGATTGGTCAAGACTATCTGGCCTTGACGCTACGTCATCAAGAGTGGCAGTCAGCGAAGTGAATCGCACACGACGGTCTTGCAATATACGCACACACAAACACACACGCGCACTCATTCGTAACTTCAGTCAATCACACGAGCATGAGCTAAGCAGCCGACCGGAGTTCAACTTAATTTACTGTATTTCATTGTAAAGTCGTCGCTGATACGAAGGACCAATAATGTTTCTGAGGATGTCTAACTTGATCATTAATTTCCCGACGAATGTAGCCTGAGATTAAAAGTCATCGATCCTGGCGATCTGTTGTGGCGAAAGGTGGAAAAATGCTGAACGCTTGGCGGTATTTATAGAGTTTCGCGAATGCAACAGTTCCTATCAATATCTAGCTACGGGTGCTCGGGAGAGCCTTTTCATCCCCCTTTCTGCTGGTTCGCTTTGAAACACATCAGAGTTTTTGTCGGTTATTGCAGTTGACAGAAAAGCCAGTGGTCGGTCGTAAATCACACCCGGGTTGGCCTGGCGTTCGCGTGGCACCTCGGTAGCCTTGGGTCCCGGCAGGCACAAGCGACGGGGAGGTGCTGAAATTGCTGCATCTACGGAGAAAGACAAACCATCACACCGTGTGAATAGAGCGGGAAAATAACCAGATACAGCCTGGAGTGCTACTATGTGTTTATGAATACGGACCTACCTTCAGATGCCCCACGCACGTGAGCGGCTTGGTGAATTTGTAAACAAGGGAAATTGTTAAAAGTTATTAGTTCTGGAAATTATGCTTTTCACCATGTGGACGCAAATTGTGTTGTTTTTGTGTGCGCTGTTGATGCATCAGATTCAGACGAGAGTGGATTGCGTGGCTCAAACTAATGAGGAATACATACAAATGAATGTATTTCCAGACGAGGCGGCGACTGACGAAGATTACGGCAGTCTACATTCAATGGTAAGTCCACTAACTCCCACTTGGTTATCGCATTGTATATTGGATCATATGACGTAACCCTTATTACACCGGTATCAAGTATGAAGATGATGATTCGGTGGTGGTGGTGGTACACGGTGAAGGTGATGATGATTTGGTGTTGGTGGTGCATGTGGTGGTGCCTGGTGGTGGTGAAGTCTGAAGAAGATGATGATCATCATGACGACGATGAAGACGAGAATGCGCATGATGGTGAAGATGATGGGGGGGGGGATGCTGATATTATCATTGATTGTTATTCTCACTATTATTATTGTTATAATTTTTTCATCATTATTGTTATTATGATTATGATTATGATGATTATTATTATTATTATTATTCGCTATATTATTATTGAAATACTAAATTAATTTTGAAACCTCTTCAAGCGTAATTGGTCCTCCAATCTGAAGATCTGTTGTTAATGAGTGAAAAGAAATACAACTTTTATTACCGTAATTTCTCTTCGTCAATAGCCCTGATCCGTCAATTTGAAGGAATTTTTTATGCCAATGTTTCTGTTATTTCCCTCCTAGATAGTGTACCCTCTTCTCGTATCCTCCTGTAGTCTTCTTCTAATACCATCTTTTGGAATCAAACAGCGGCGCAAATCCACTCAGGAATTCTATTCAAGTGGGGGGGGGGGGACACCCTATTGTTGTGTCCCCCCCCCACCATGAATAGAATTCTTCGTGGATTTGCGCCCATGGAATCAAAACATTTTCATCACTTTATCCAGTCTTCCACATGTAGCACCCATCATTCTTTTCTCCATCTTGGTTATTCCAGTTTTTCTAAGATATGCCATTCAGATACCTGCATTCAGTACAGGAAGAAAAATGTGCACATGTGAAAAATGTAAAGCTAAAATCATTCAGAACATCTGATCTAGTCAGAATTTTAATCACTCATTAAGGGGGGGGGGGGTCTTTACATTGTGAATTCCGCCAGTTTCTCTGTTGCCAGATTCACTTTTCCCCATATTTTCGTTACAAAACTTTTTTTTGGCCTCTTACAAGATCTAAGGATAAAAATGACTCTTCAGTCTTCACGTACACACTTTTTTTGGAAAGAATTAGGTCAACTGCGTTGCATTGACATCTCAGAAAAAGAAGTGTTCTGGTAAGGTATGTTGTACGCTAAAATGTATATGTACTAATTACACCGACTGGATAGTTGTGCAAAGTGGCGTCTGGCTTTTGATCAAAGGAACGTTTTGATTGTTTAGTGGTACTTATTGTTCGGATTAATTGGGTTATAAAAAGGGCGATGAACGGTGAAGATAACTGACTGGATTCTGTAAAACGTGCGAGACACAGCACGCGATACACGCAGGTGTCGGCGATTGGTCTGAAATGTGTCTATACATGTGTTGTGTGTGCGTACATACGTGTGTATGTATGTATGTATGTATGTATGTATGTATGTATGTGCGTGTGTGTACGTATGTTGTACCAGGGAGGTATACCTCTTTAGTTGTACGTGTGTGTACATGTTTGTGTATGTTTGTGGTGGGACGATATCATAAAAGCCCACACTTTCACAAGCCGACTAATGGTAATTCATCACTGCAATTAAACAGGTGAATTGATTTAATCAAAAAAATCACAACTCTTAAAAACTAGCAGAGTAACGTAAGTAAAAGAAAATGATAATATTTTGTTATTAATGTCTGCTGACACAAAAATGAACATTACTTAACTCTTTCTCCTGCCATTTGTGTAGTGTTTTGAACATTACAATGAAAGTATAGATGTCAATAAATTCTGTTTCTCACGTGTTCCAACAAGGTATTTTAGGAGCTAATATCAAATATTTACAATTCACACTATCAATTCTTTGAACTGTCAATTATGTAAATAACACAGAGGGCCTGATAAGAAATCCAAGTCATAAGAGGCAACATTAACAAGTAGACTAAATTGAATATCTAATTTTAGATTTAGGCACTTTTTGAAAATACAAACTTGGAAGTAATTTGATAATGGAACCCATTTTACCGGCAATATGATGAACAACTAAACCAATAGCATGCACTGATGAAAAGATTATCGAAGAATCTACGAGCAATCACCGTGGAATCCATCGCAGTCCAGAGGTCACGCTATCAAAAGAAATCCGCAGGATGGGTTCGACACTCACTGGAGTCCGCCTGTTATTTGTAAACAGTGTCTCCGAACATGATGATGAACTGTCATGTTCGTCGTTTAAAACAACCATACGTTTCTTAAATTCTTCGAGTTTAAACAATGTACATGTATTTTTAAACAAATTCTATCATTATTATTTCGAAATAATCTAGACTAATTCTAAATCTAAACAAATTCTATCATTATTATTTCGAAATAAATCTAGACTAATGTAACACATTTCTCAACGAATACATGAATATGTGCGTACACATGTGGATACAACAATTTCACCAATATTTTTTTATGCCAACACGTACACGTCCAGCGTGTGTAAAATTAATTACAAATTGGTGATGAGACGCTTTCCGTAACGATCGAATCCTTGTTCTCTCCAAGGTCAATATCCAAAATTGATAAACCTCGAACGTGTCGTAATCATTTATTAATTTCTTTTATTTGTATTACGTGATGGGAAGGTCAGTGGAAAGAGAGAGCGAGGAAGAACTAGAAGTTTGTGGACGGACAATAAGAAAGAGTGGACAAACTTGAGCCATGTACAAGGTACAATGTAGGCCTATCCATGGTGTTTGAACTGCTTTGAGAAGGAAGCATTGGTGTGAGCTGCAAGCTCGATCCAAGTCATGTAAATCTCAAGCAAAATAATTTCGTTGACATGATATGTTTGTGACATTTTAGCTAAAGACAGAAATTGTAACACAGAGAGGTCTTTATTTTGCCTTGTTATGGCGTGTATCCTTTAGCTCCTATATGGATGGTGATCGTATTCAAATGGTATTTTCTTGGCGTAGTTTCGAATCTCTACTTTTTTGCCCCATTTCCCCGCACTTGATATTGAGGTTGGTCTAGATTCTGGACGTGGACTGAAGGTCATGATTGTTCCTAGCGATGTAACGTTTGCTTCTATTTCTACCTCCATAATCTGACGAAGCCATGGTTCATCCCTTTTCCACCTCCCTGGTAAAACAAACCAAGTATGCGCATCAAGATAATTATCGCATTAGAGATGTAGGAACTAGGAAATCTTCGGATTTTATAGCTTTAATACCAAATGCAAACTATCTTTGATCTACCGTAACTCCTTTGAAGTTTTCAGATCATGTGCGCCCCTACCCAGCAGGTATAGATGTAAGTGTAAAGTGTAAACTCTTTTTCGTTTGTCTAGTGTTTGTCGAGTCGTTTGTTTTTGGTTGGTTGGTTTGATTAAAAACTGACCAAAGCGTATCAAAACTATTTTGTGTCGATGTATCGTAAGTCGGTAATGCATCTCTGGTAGCGGGTCTGAGCAGGGAGGTGGAAATTGTCCATCTCACTGGTCTGACTCTGAGCACTCTCTCGGAAGTCGGAATGTTTGGACCACTGGGAATACTCCCCTCCCCAAGCTAAGCCCCTTCCCCTTTAACATGGTTGCCAATAATTATGTATAATGTGGCCATGTAAAGATCAATACATTAGAGTATACAGTATTCTTCATGACATGTTTAACAAAACAAAACGAAACCAGAACAAAGATCCCGGACTGCTAGAGAGTGGAGACAAGGCGGTCTTGCGTTCTTGTTATCCCCGACTTGAAGAGGATATTCATCATGCCCTCTCTTTCTTTGAAGAACATGAAACGAGGGAGCCAGTGAATACAGTTTTCTACACTCTCCACTGGAAACATGTGCAGGTGTTGTTTTGCAATAGATCCCGTTTACTTGTGTTCGCACCTGCAATTTTCAAGTGGGGCTTTGCATCTTTGTTTTGTCTATTCTCGAGACAATTTGCTCGAGAGACATTTACGACATCTATCATTCTCTCCATCAGCATCATCCAGTGGAAACGACTGCATTATTTTACAGCGCAACCAAGTTGTATTGTAGGAAAGATTCTGGCCCTTTTTATGAATTGTGTCAAGGAAGACCTTTTTTTGTTTTTTCACTCTGTCTTGACATGATTGGGAGAAATAAAAATGCCTTTAGAACCAAACTGGTTGAAAGATAAACCAAATGTACACCAGCTAGAGTGGATCTCTTAGTTGGAAGGATTTGTCTTGAGTTTATTTACTTAAAGAGAATCAAGCATGAACAGGCCTACAGTTTAATTTCATCGGGGCACGATAGATTTAATCGCCATAGATGTCGGGGTAATGCTTTAGTTTAAAACTGATAAATTAAGGCTTGTTTCTCCTTTAGTGAACAAATTAAAGACAAATTCTTCCAGCCTAGATATACACTCTAGTTAGTGTATATTAGTATAGGTTTCAACTTTGAACTCGTTTAGTTCTTGATGTACTTTTGACTTCCCCAATCCTTTCTAAAGTCCCTAGATTACGATCATGGACTTAAAGAGAATACACAGTACTGGTTGACGATGAAAAATCTTTCATTAAAATTTCACATTTCATTAGTTTACAGGTGAGAGTAAATTACATTTGCATTATAATGTGGGACTAATTTACTTCATATGCAATAAAAAGTTGAGGGATTGGCAGTTTGAATACCCGACTGAGTCAACTCAGTTGCTGCAGTGTGAATGGCATAGTCCCACATATTGATTTCTGTGTTAGTACTTTGTAAGCAGTGGGGATTTGTGTAGCAGATTTGTCAAAAACGAAGTGTTCTGTTGTTTTCAACTACTCTCTTTGTACTATAGTGACATTTTTAGAATACCATCTGTTCACAGAAGGTTTGAAAGCAACTGTTATCAACCAGTACTGTGTATTCTCTTTAAATTTACTGTCTTATAGATTTAAAATTGAATCATATTTGGTTTAAGTTTTCAGTCCACATCGGATTTGCCCCTGATTGCTGTCTGTTACATGTATTCTCAAATCTCAATCTATAAGGAATTTGGAGAGAATGGATCAAAAAATCAACAGCATTCCGGTGTATTGAACTGGAAGGGTTGTAGAACTGGGATAAGATCCGAATGGATCAGGGTTGCCAGGTTTTCCGATTCTCAAACAGCCAAATTACTCCAAATTACCGGCCAAATTCAGTGAAAAAAGGCCAAATTCGGATTTGATTCATTTTACAGGCAGCATAGCCTAGATTTGGTTAGAAATAACGTTGTGATCAACTTTTAACACCTTTGAAACCTCTGCTGCAGCCGAAAATTTGAGTGCCGCTGTTTACGCGGAACCTGATTTTTCACGTGAAATACATGCGCACCGCTACTTTTTGATCCTTGTGGCACATATTTGACTGAAAATCCCCGGGAAATAGGTTTTATAATGATTTCTTAATGTGTCAGTGAAAAAGGCCAAAAAAAACGGCCAAAAAGCCGTTTGGCCGGCACTTTGAATTCTTTCCGGCCAAACGATCTAAAAAACAGCCAAATTTGGTGTTTTTGGCCGGAAAAAGGCCAAACTGGCAACCCTGGAATGGATCGACCTAATGTGAGTTTTTGCCCAGCGTTTAGAGGCAAATACCTCAGGTAACCCAATATGGTCATAACATCTCACAACATGCATCAGTCGATCAGGAAATTTCAGTCAGTAAATCTATCTCGGAAAGATTTCTTTACAATTTATTAGTGGAGGTGGCGCTATGAAGTCGCGCGAAAAGCTTTCGGATTTCATGGATGTACCAACTACTAGAAATGGTATTAGGAGGTTCCAATGGAGGTCTGACACGTGAATATTGCCTACAGGTAACAGAACTTCAATGGGAAAATGTTTATTTTATTTCGTGTATTTAGTCTACTTTCAGTCAACGAGAAGATTCAATTACACCGATCGCAGCGGCAGTGTGGCATTTATTTTTATCCTTGCGCGGGGCTGTACCTGCTTCGTTCGTGAACTCTACAGTAAACGTAAAGAAACATATCATACCGATATCACCCGAGGGTAAAAGACGAGGTGTATTTATGGTGAAAGGGTTCGTAGATTTCTGAAAGATTGAGAAGATATCTATAATTCCTTTCTGAGAGTGCAATCATTGAGTCGCCGCCGTGCACGGAAGACATGAAACGAGTGCAGTTGAGCACACTTTTCCATGATAGATTATTCAAATTTTGATCTAAAAATTAGCACATGAACATAATGTCATTTAAAGATATACTATTACGATTAACTAATTACTACTACTACTACTACTACTACTACTACTACTACTACTACTACTACTACTACCAGTACCACTACTACTACCACCACTACCAGTACCACTACTACTACCACCACAAATACTCCTCATCCACATACATGAACTACCCCTACTAATATTATTCCTACTACTTATTCTGCTGCTACTACTTCTGCGACTATACTACTACCTACAACACTACTTGTACGTTTTACTACTACTACTCCCACCACTCCATCACAAATACTCCTCCTCCACCTATACTACTACATGTATACTACCCCTCCTATTACTTCAGCGACTATACTAGTACACTACAGCACTACTGGTACTTGTCCTTCTGCTACTACTACTCTACTTCAACTATTATAACTACTACTAGTACTAGCACTACTACTACTACTACTACTACTACATGTACTACTTAGTATTACAAGTATCTGCAACTGCTAACCACGGTCCAACACGACGACCACCCCGTACTACCAGTATTGATGCATTAGTAGGTTGCTGATATGACTTTGCGAGATGGAACGACCTTGAAATGCAAATCGATGATTTGAGCCTTACTTTATCAGCAAACAGAAATGAATTCAATATCATCCTCGCCCCACAATGTATCATCATGTCAAATCAAACACAGGATGCGTGGCAGTCATAAGCTTGTACAAATTGATTTTAGAATAATTATCTTGCTAGCATGAGGTAAACGCGCTATATATACAAAATTTGCTTCCTCAACACGTTAGCAGTTCAAAACTGCACAGGGGAAAAAAACATAAAGGCTTTAATGACTGATTACAAACACTTCAAGAGAATACACAATACTGGTTGATGATGCAAAATCTTTCATCAAAATTTCACATTCTCCATATTTTCCAGCTGAGAGCAGTAAATTACATTTGCATTATAATGTGGGACTAATTCATCTTCAATATGCAATAAAAAGTTGAGGAATTGGCAGTTTGAAGTACCCCCGACGGAGTAGGTCTCCCGTTCGCTGGCAGTGTGTATGGCAATCATTACATAGTCCCACATGTAGATTTCTATGTTAGTACTTTGTCAGCAGTGGGAATTTGTGTAACAGATATGTCCAAAACGAAGTGTTCTACTGTTTTCAACTACCCTCTCCTGTACTATAGTGACATTTTTAGAATACCATCTGTTCACAGAAGGTTTGAAAGCAGTTGATATTAAAATGTTGTTGTTCTGCAAGTAATCAACCAGTACTGTGTATACTCTTTCAAAATGCCTCAAGAAAGAAATGAGTTCGCTACCTGAAGTGTATGTAAATCGTTTCTAGAAGAATTCGTCTTGAATTATTTTGTTTTACTTAAGGAGAATCAAGCATGAATATACCAGCTTTGAATTACTCTCGTGGCCCGATAGAATTTGATCCCATAGAAAAGTACACTTGCCTGTCACAAGGAATACTGATGTGAGTTCTTTTAGAATGACTTTTATCACAAATGTTTACAGCAGAATCCTTGCATAGTTTGATTGATTCTAGAATAGTTTTTACCCCAAGTTGAGACTACCCCCAATCATGTCACTTACCTTTAATGTCATCTGTTGTAAACAGAAGTTTTATGATAGCTTTTATCGATATTTACATCTGAAATCGAGCCCTGAATTAGCTAAGACGTTGCTCGCGGGAAATACTTAATTCCGTGATGTACTGTGCATTCATGTTTTCAAGAAAAGCACATTGAACCGACGTAAATTGTAAATACAAGGAGCTATGCGCGTTCGTAAAGTTGGGGTTCCATTTCATATCTTGGCCACCGCCAAGTTATCTCAGACTTGATTGGAAGGATGAAATTGTATCAAAGCAATCTTCCAACTTATATACAGAGAATTTCGAGAAATGCAAGGCAAGCAGATATTGGTACTTAATGTACCCATTCCTAAGTTCCTAACCATAACATATTTGGGCTTTTATGTCGGTCATTGGCTTGCCTTAAAACCCAAGACTGAGAGTTTTCTTCGGAGAAAACAGACAATTATCTAAATCGTATTTGGGATACCTTAAAATGTCGGCACGGCTAAACAGTGAGATTAAAGGCGAGGAGCTACAGGGTACATAACGGTTTGACGTCATCATCTACCAATTCTTGAAACCCTGATGGTTAGATGGACAACAAGGTGAGTTGGAAGACGGTTAGCATCTTGCTATAAATAGAATCATAAAGAGTGGAAAGCACGACTGGACGCTAATTTTCTAACATAAAAAGAACAGGGGGTGGGGGCTACTTTTGAAAACCCGAAGGGCTGATAAAAAAATACCAAACGTGATTTTTTCAGGATTCCGCAGTTTTCACCCACAAACCGTATTTTTTATTTACAAGTTTGAATATCGGCCTTTAGTCCGACCGGTCTTTAGTTCATCGTGTCGTGTCTACTCGTCAAAATGACGTTTTGTTGTTACAGGCTGCGATGCCATCTCGGCGTAAACGAACGAAAAGTCACGCTCTGTCGAGGACTTTTACGAGAGTGACAAATCTTATACTGCAGCAACACTTCTATACAGTTAAGCATGCTGATAAAGGTTCAAT
>JZLH01S0245877.1:42616-53995 GCA_001188425.1 Eucidaris tribuloides
ATTTAAGACAATACATCAGTCAATTTTGAGCATTGACTTCTGACATGGCACCATATAACTCTATTTGAAAAAAAAAAAATGTTTCTTTTATATTGGAACATGGCTGTGTTCAATAAGTTTCGTGCACTTCACCTTTGAAGATATCGTGTCCGCATTATTTGCCCAGTATATCTTCAATGTATATATTTCAATTTGAGGTTTTTGTCTAATTTCGATCATGTTTCGATGTTTCAGGGCTTAATTGTAGAACCATTTTCCCACCTTCCTATTTTGTCCGTCTACTGAACCCCTCAATTTATAGTACATGATTGCAGGAGACTTTTCAGCCCTCCCCCATCCTCGTCCAAACCCCGTTTCTATAATACATTGCAACAAAATGACTTCATGGCTGCTCTCAAAGAACTCAGTTTGCAGCTCGAAATTCGCGAGTCTTGTGAAGGAGAACGAGATACCCTTTTGTTACAATTGATGAAAGGACTCGATGCCCTCGCTCGATGTACGTGCTCTATTTAACTCTAGCCAGTTCTTCGTCTTTCTTTTTGGAAAGTTTACATGTCGAGTGGTTTATTACGACGTGTATAAGGACCACCCCCTCGACAATGTTGACATTAAGGAACGTCCAATTTGAGAACTCATTCGAAGCCCACCAAGTCACAAATATTATGCCCCCACTTCACTGCTTTGTCTCTTGCATTGTGTCCACATCTTTAGTGAAACCGGTCATAGAATTTGACCGAAATGAGAGTGTTTCTATAACGTACGTGGATGATTGCGTGTGTGTGTCTAAAAAAAATGCAGTACTCCTCATCGCCTCTGTTAACGTAACCAAAATTAATTGTACACTGAAGTTTTTTGTAGCCTTTTCAGACTTCTCCAGCTCCACTCTAAAAGTCTGAGTCTGTGGAGCTTTGTTGCCACGGTTTATCAGGTAAGGTGAAAGTACGAAAAAAAAAATCCTCAAAATCAAATCACTCTTACATTATGACATGTACTCTCTAAATGCAAAGAATGGATTTCCACTCCAATGAGAGAGTAAATATTTTAGATCAATCTAAAAGTGGAATTCCACTCTCGAAGTGTAGAGGAAATTTCGTTTTATTTTTATTTTAATTATTCTATCATAAATAATTCATTTAAAGACACTATATAACATAGTGGAAGCCCCATCTAAAAAAAAATTGCCGAACTTTGCTATCTGACATACCTTACAGTGTTTGGATGGACAAATAAACACCCTAGAACACAAAAGTTTAGACAGTTATGTTGTCACCAGTAAAATATGTAGGCCTATTTTTATGCAAAAAATCGGCACATGAATTATTCTCCACTGAGAAAAATTCTGTCACATGGGGGAGAACAGGAATGGTTGGTCAATGATTTTCACTTTTTAAAAGCACTTTATGATCGTTTTGAACCGCAATTTTTTTTTTCGGGCTTCATTTTTAGACGACATCAAAGACACTGGTAGCATGAGGAATCATGAAGCTCAGTTTTTTCTTTTAACTGGAAACATTGTTATAACGATGCCTTTGAGAAAAAGGTAATGATAATATATAGATTTAGTCTGGCTTCCAGACGCAAGAACTTATCCGATTTCCTAGAGAAATTATTAGGCCTACTATCATCAGTTAACTGAGACTAGTTTTCTGAGGTGGCTGTTTTGCAAACTTCTGGACAAACTTAAGACATTGTAAAGTAGATAGTAAAACATCAATGGGCAGGTTTTGTAGCACATTATGACGAAATATTGTGCGGAAACTGCGGAAATCAGACTAACTGTAGGAAGGTATACACGATACTTTGTCTCTCTCTCATTCAAAATTCACATCTGTTCGAATTCGAAATGAAAACAATTGTGAGTTTTCCCTGAAACGCATCCAATTGTGGTCGTGGAAATAAATATTATTACTTGTCCCCTTCTGCTCGTAGACCTTGGAAGTTTAACAAAGGTCTTGTCTTCTTTTTGTTGATAATGGCAGTGGAAATTATTCGATCAATGGCGGAAGATATGCCAAGAATGTTATCGATGGATCATTGACACAAACATATACAAAGACGCTTGAATTCAATAAAGAGCGATGCACCGTGCACGTCCATGTTTGTTGCAAGTTCATGGGCTGGCCAACCCCTCACACCGTTTTTCTGTTGGTTACGGAATGACTGACATCAGTGACATCTAATACTTCACTTCATCCAGTTCTCTCTTTATACTCCATTCATATCTTCCCTGAACCTGCAAATTGAGCGTGAGGTTCAGTCAACCGGAGCCTATACGAAACGCAGAAAGGATGGTCATTGTGGCTATTTTCACCGAAGAAATGGCAAGGAAACAAAAGCACGGCATGCCGTTATGCTCACATCCATTCATAATAAACAATAGGGTGTCAAATGCCTTTCAGATGCCCTGGTCCATTTTTCATTCACCTTTTCCCCAGTTCAAGTACCGTTGTGATAGCAGACACACACGTATACCGTAGAGGAACACGCGTATTTGTAGGATCGAGTTTAGGCCTACATGTATCCCTTTCCATTTTGAGACACACACGGTCATCGCTATGTAAAGTGCACGTATCTGGAAGAAGAGTGATCATAAATTGCCTGAAATCTGTGAAATGTTTTCTGTTGGATTTGGTTGATCGTGAAATACAAATAGTGATCTCTATCCCCGTGGATGTGTTGCGGTGTAAGTCAAATTATAAACCAAATCAACAAACCAAAACATGGATACTATGATCAGTTTAGGCAACAATATGCCTAAAATCTGATAAATCGTTTATTTTTACAATGCCATTTTATTTTTGCAATACAAGTCAAATGCGCATGTTGATAATTCTTACAACCCTGGAAATAAACGTAAGGGCCACATTCAGATGTCCATGCGAATTAATTCTTGGTCACTCATTCTTTCACACCGGATCAATGCCCTACAAGAGATCGCCACGTTCCGCTGTCCCTGAACTTCTGCTTTATCTCGATTTACCATTGAGGATTCGGAGGAGGAGAAGGGAGGGGTGGAAGAGTGTGAGCTAATCACCCTCTCCTCATTCGGGGGAAACTTTGTACAGAAAGCATTCCAGCTAGTGGCTCGTCTCTTCCTCTCTTCTTCTTTGCGTGTATAGCAGAAACGCAATAAGTATTGGATTCCCAATTGTTCTTAGTTTAATCATGTTAATCGATTGTTCGATACCTTTCACGCGTGAGATGCGGGGTTCGATTCCGCAACGCACATGTTGGACGATTTATCCACATTTCTGCTCTGTACCTGGGAGTGAAATAGGGACTTAAAGTGATAGGCTAACATTGTGGAGCTTCAATTTAAAAAATTGTCAAACTTTGATATCTGAGCTACATAGTACCGTTCAAATGGACAAATGAACACCCTAGAATACAAAAGTTTGGAAAGTTACACTGCCAATGGCAAGTTATACATGAATAAACAATAAAACTCGGGGCGAGTTTTATTAACCTAGGTGTACACACAGTAAGTCTATGGGAGGAAATGGGCAAGTGAATCTGGTCAACTTACGATTTTCACTGTTTTAAAGCACTAAATAATCATTTTGAAATACAATTTTTTCAGGGCTTCATTTTTAGACCTTATCAAAGACACTGGTAGCATGGGGAATCATGCTGCTCAGATTTTTTTAACTGTAGTAAATGTTAGCCAATACCTTTAATAGAAACTGGGGTAAAAGTGATATAATTGCAGGGCCCTCTGGGAGAACAGTGTATGTCACTGAAGAGGCTGCCCCCAGGGGGCTGCCCTGGGTAAATAAGACGTTATTAACGAAACTGTGAATTTGAAGACGAGGCGCACCATTGGAGCAATGGAGCCGCATCTTCTGGATCCCTCATCTTCTATTTGATATTTCCGAGTGTGAATGTGGATGACTCCGGTCGCTGAAAATAATCAAGGAGCTCGTGTTTGAAGCTCCTTGCTAAAATGCAAACCACGTGGTTTTCATAGTACAATTTTGGTCACATGTGTTTTGCCCATACTTCATCTTTTTATCACATGTTCTCACTAACCTCTGAAATGTTTTGGAAGAATTTCGTTTTGAGCGAGTAGTATATGGGGGAGGGGCAGTACCGGACGTGTGTACAGTTCTAGCGGTGTCTATGTGAATTCCAGCTGAGCTGCCTTTGTTTCTGTCAATGGGTATTATCTATCGCGTCAAAAAGCCTGAGCATTCACTGCGGGGTGAATGCTATCCCCGGGAGACCTGACCTAGTAATATTGGGGGGAAAACAGGGTAAAAACAACTGTCCAAAGCAACAAAAATAAAATTATTATCGGATCTACGAAAGCGTTTCATGTTGCAAAAGGATACGGGAGCTTCCTAATATCCGACCTCATGTGTTACTGCTACCCACTTACAGGCGGCAACGGTCTTCAAAAAAAAAAAAACAAGATCGAAAAAAAAAACTGTATCATGCATGATAAAAAAAATAGTTGACTAACCTTTGTAGCTGAAAGAATTTACCAATGGTAATTAATTACACGACGTCATAAATACAACTAAGAAATTCATCTCACCAGGCGTGATATTGAACCTTTCTTAAATTCTTGCGTAAAATACAGTGCTGTAAAAACTGTTTAGCGAATAAACGCTATTCCAAAAACATTCTTGCCATCAGCCTGTAAACGCGTTCTGAAACTTAAACGTCGGGTGCCAATTTCTAAACTCTTTAGTATCAATAATCTAAATATACATATTGTAAACACGTCTTCGCTATAACTTTCTGAAGACTACACTTAAAGAGAATACACAGTACTGGTTGATGATGGAAAATCTTTCATCAACATTTCACATTTCATTAGTTTCCAGGTGAGAGTAAATTACATTTACATCATAATGTGGGACTAATTTACTTCATATGCAATAAAAAGTTGAGGTATTGGCAGTTTGAATACCCGACTGAGTCAACTCAGTTGCTGCAGAGTGAATAGCATAGTCCCACATATTGATTTCTGTGTTAGTGCTTTGTCAGTAGTGGGGATTTGTGTAGGAGATACGTCCAAAACGAAGTGTTCTGTTGTTTTCAACTACTATCTCGTGTACTATAGTGACACTTTTAGAATACCATCTGTTCACAGAAGGTTTGAAAGCAGTTGATATTAAAATGTTGTCGTTCTGCAAGTAATCAACCAGTACTGTGTATTCTCTTTAATCGTTCAATTAAATTGTTTTACAGTGTAGATGTGTGCGCTAACGTGTATTGTTTGTACCCGTGTAAACATGTGCAAATACAGACGGATAAACGTGTACACTTTCCATCATCAATTACGTTCTGTTCCTCGGTGAGTTAAAATCCCCATCATAGGTGTAGCCACAGAGGGGAGGAAGGGGTCCATAGGCCCCTGATGATTGGGGAGTAAAACTGCATGGATAATTATGTTTGGCAGCACTGCAGGTCCTGTGTGTTTGAAATCAGGGGCTGTATGTACTATTTGCTATTTTGTAAAACGGGGTATACCGGTCAATATTATGCAACTTCGGGGTGTTTGCCCTTGGGATTTTTATCACCTCAAACCGAGTCCGTCTTCTGGAGGGGGTTCGACAAGAGGGTTCATTCGTATTGTTTGTTGATGATAAGCAGGGGTTTTCTTGCCGCCAAATCTGCAAATCTTTTTAAGATACCCCACAGAAAAAATACAGAGAAGAGGAGGCAAAGGTTTCGCGGAAGTCGAGGGAATACAACATTCCTTCTTCCATTTGGTAAGAATGTATCGATGAGTTCTATATTCATGAACACGACATCTTCCATCGACACATAGGATGTCAGTCAAACTCTGGCTAATGATCAAAGAAGTGTGCCGTACCACCACCTTATTATGCCTGACAAACTAGGGATTAACCGATAGACACCATAACAAAACTCCCCTTCTGGGAATAGCTCAAGCATCAGAGCATTCTGCAATGCATCGTAGCTTTTTGCTTAATGAGCGCGCGAGTTATGAATGGGTCAGACTAAAGGATTTGCCTGTTTAGATTTTACGACTGACTGATGAAAAGGTCGACACAGATTTGAGGAGATGAGAAAGGAATAGTTCCTATATACGCAAGCTATTACTTGAAGCGGGGCTGACTTGTAGTGTGTTACTCCTTTGAAGTTAATTCACTTTCATTTTTCTTTCGGGTATTATTTAGGGGGAAAATAACGTGTCTAATTTTAAGTTTTATCAAATTCAGATACTTTAATGTCTAAGCGCGCCATCAGAAAAGCACTTCAATGTGCAAAGGATGAGACGGAAGATATGTAGGCCTAAGTGCAAAGTCGTTTAATTTTAAATTGTCTGGTTTACTTTCAATAATAGTATACTCTTAGAAATTCAAAGTACTGCAAATAACTGCAGTGACAATAATTGCTGCAGATAACGTAAATGTCAAGAATGACCATCACTACCGTGCAAAAATTACCCTAAACCCGATTTCAGAACTTTTCAATTGCTCAGTTGGGATTGTAAGAATGAAGCTACACATATTCAATCAATAAAAAGAACAAAACCTCTATTCGTTCTGTTGTAAGTGTATATACTTGGCTCGTTTCCCATGCAGCAGCAACAAGCATCTGTCGGATTTTAAATCTCCACAAATGAGGGTGGCGTTTTGACAAAGTTATGGTAAGGGAGTTCGTCCGTCTGGTAGACGCCAGTAGACAAAGCCAAGCGGAGCGAAACGGTGTAAACACCGACGCCAGCCGATCTGGGGAGCACCAGGGACTCTGAAAGTCTCAGGGACATCGGGCCCTCAGGTGAAGCGCATAGATTAACAAAATCAACTTGTATCGGACAATGCACAGTGTGACCATACACTGATTACTCAAAATGGCAAGTACCCTTTTCTACAATAAGAACATGGTAAATATACCACGTGATGATGTACAAATATTACCCATGGAAAAGTGCCCGAATACTTTTCCCCATTACATTCATGTTATCATTATTCAGGCACGTACTTTCTTCTGAAAGCGCATAATCGCTACGCCATGATGAAAACTTGGATAAAACGCCCTGCTTCAATAATTTAACATGCATGTTTTATTCAAATTTTAAAATAAAAGCAAGATAAATACTGTGTATATGCAACATTTTCTCATTTGGAAAACCCAGCAATGGTGACCATTACACCATTGATACAAAATGAAAATGGAAGTAGTCCTCAATTTAGGTCATAGCTCAAACAGTTTTTGTTGTGAGAATTTCAAAGTTATACATTTCCTCTTTGTTGTACAGTTAGAAAATGCTGTGACGGCAAAAAAAAAAAAAAAAGTGTATCTTTCTATGGGATCAGTTACCATTAGGGCCGGAGATTAATTAGATACTGGTAAATTAACACTTTCTTTTCAAGTTCGCAAATTCAAGACAAATCTTTCCAACCTGAATATATAGTCCAGCCAGTGTATATATTTGTATATATTTCAATTCAGTTGGTTCTTGTGACATTTTTACTTCTCACAATCATGTCACTGCCCTGATACGATAGTAGGTGACTAGGTGTTTAGTCTCAGTTTCAGACCATGCGACTTTTTCCATGCGACTTTTTTCACCCCCATAGTACTACTAGTACACTCCCTCTCCGACCTATCTACCTTGGAAAACTAGTCTTAGTTCTAGGCAGTTAACTGATAATAGTAGGCTTAATTTTCTAAGAAATAGAATAAGTTCTTGCGTCTGGAAACAAGACTTCTAGGTGTTATGATCGCGACAACAGGTGCAGAGCTGCCACATACCTCATAAAGATTGATAACAAGCAATAGAATACAGATGAAAACGTTATTTCTTATTAAAGGTGTCGTAACTACTGCACAAATATATCATCCATTTTGTCACGAAGGAAACTTATATGTAAATCAAATAAACTATGTAAAGAATTCTCCATGGATGCATGAAATTCATGATTTACTTTATTCAAGCTTTACCACAAAATAAGGCGTCACACTGGCAATACGAAAAATCAACAAAAATGTACATTTAAGAACTGGGGACTGCATGAATAAATAGGTGTGAAAGTTAGTTACGAGACAATTCATAATTATTGCCTTCAACCGGACGGTCACGGGAAGGGGTATTTTATCCACGAAATAGCCCTTTTATTTCGTGGATAAAATATCCCTTCCCGTGGTAAACATTCACAGGTTTCCGGTGGTTATACAAATGAAGAAAAACCGAAGAAGAAAAAGATGATAAAGAAGATGAAGAAGAAGAAGAAGAAGAAGAAGAAGAAGAAGAAGAAGAAGAAGAAGAAGAAGAAGAAGGGGGGTAACATGAAAACACAACATGTAAATTGATTGATTGATTAATTCGTTGATTCTGTGATTTAATAAATCTTATTTCAAGCTAGTGTACCCTTTCCACTCATTGACCAGTTCCAACTTCCAAGCCTTTAATTGGGTCTTTTCATTTTCTACCTGCATGTTGATAAGACTGGCATGCGGTACTGCCAAATTAAGGAAGATGGATCGAGTATCAATAAATTGGCATCCTGACTGTATAACGCCAAAATGTTCGAAACCTCTCTGAAATTGAATTGGGTGCCACATGAATTCTATGGGGTTGTGCAGTTGTAAGCCCACTCTACAGGGGCGGCGGAACGTATTTTCGTTTGGGGGGGGGGGGCAAAGCCCCAAAAGGGCACTTTTGTGTCAAAAAGGGCATTGGGAGCACGCACATATTTTCACCATCAGATTACGTTTTTGATTGAAGTAGCTAATTTTTCCGCGCTAATATGTAACTTAAGCCCAATCCTTTTTGAAGGGCAATGCTGATTATGAAAACATGAAATATATATTTACTCCGCGAGCGAGCGGTTTGGGAAAATTCGAAAATTTTAGGTTGTAAAATTCACTTTATTTGTGGTCTATTCTGGGGCTCTACAGTACCCCATCTGCACGATATAACGCATCTAAATACACTTAATGATTATGCAGTCATGCTGTATATTGTAGAACAGGGCTTCGATCCATTTTTGGATTGGAATGGCAAAAGTAAAAAAATTAAAAAATGTTCGACGCACTCCGTGCGCCAAAAGTGTAGTATAGAACTGCCGCGCGAAGCGCCGCAGAAAAAGATAATGAAGAATTGAATATGGTTTAGTAGTATTTTGTGTATAAATTTAATGTAGTAGCTTTGTTTGTGTCCCTTGCCCACTAGTTTAGACGTTTCTGCATATTACGGTTTCATAAATTTTCATGTTCGTCAAAATTATTGGGGGATATGTTGGCCCCCAATATTTTCAATTTGATGGCGGCGACCCGCCCCTTGCCACCCCCAGGATCGACCGCCCCTGTTGTAGAATACGCAAGAGTTCTGTACATGACAATGGGGAGGGCATCTCTCTCCCACAATATCAGTGATTTTCCATATAGTTTGTTGAAGATCAATAAAAGGCCAACCGGTGGGATAAGTTTTTCAACGAAAAGACAACATTTCATCACTTGAAAAAGCACATAATAAAAAATGTTTTAATCAAAAAGAAAATAGAAAAAGATGGAGAGGGCCCAATTTTGCCATCCTGCCGAGGGCCACTGAGGTAGAGGCCAAATGCCCCTTTTGCCTCTATCGTTGAACCAAAGTTTCTTTTTCTTTTACACGACCTCTCAGCATGGGCAAATAATACAAGAATAAAAAACAATAACAAAAAAGGAACAAAACCACCTCTTAGTGATCGAAAGGTGGCGTTATTAATAAAAAGAACACTTAACTTAGTTATGAGGTATAGGGCCTACAAACCAAAAAGAAGGCACATTTAAACTAAGACAAACAATGTCAACTCTATTTGTTCTTACGTCTTAAATGGGGGGGTAGTGGGGCCAAACAGTAAGGAGGGCCTAATTTGCTTCGCCATGAATGTCAAGTGCGCCTTTCTACAGTAGGAGGGCCTAAATTTTGCGTTCCCCATGATACAGAGAGATGCCAAATCCCTTTTTGACGCACAAAATTGTCCATTTAACCATAATTCTACACCCAAGTTATTGTCCTTCTGTGTACTGTTAAACAATGCCACCGTCCGGGCCAAAAAAAAAAAAAGAACAATAATGAAAAAGACTAGAAACAATAATATCAAGATATAATAGAAATAACAAAAAGAGAATCTCCTTCCCAGGAACGAGAGACGCGTACGACTTAAAAAGTGTGGTGTCTTTTTCAACAAAAATAGGGCAAGCATCTCTCACATTTTGAAAAAAGGGGCATTTTTTTTCCTATGCCGATAATTTTTGGGGGCCAAGTGCCCCCCCTGACCCCCCCCCCGGTTCCGCCGCCCCTGCCACTCTATGACCCTTTCCCCTTTTTCTAAGTGAAATTCTGTAAATAAAAAACTGGAATGAATACAACTCTCAATCTAGCTCAACGGTCGATCTTGGTAGAAGGTGGAAGTGATGTCTCCGGACCATTGACCTTGAACTTGAGGCGGTGGGATTCCAGCCTGCTTCCAGTCAGAGTGGATCAGAGTGACAGATATGGTTCAGATATCAGAGGGCGTTACAATGAAATTACCACTGCTCTACCACTAATTGTATGTCTACCTTCCAATGGATTTCAATGAGACTTGAACGTCATGTGCCTTCGGTGATAACAGCCTCAACACATGGGGTTAAAGGTCACGAAGGGTCACTGTTTGGTTTTTCATTAATTGCAAGCACATTTTAATGCTTTTCGACAAATGGTCAGGTGTCTCCAGGTTATGTAACTGATCATGCTGATGATGATACTTTGGGTTGGAATTGTGTTAATCCAGTACCAACTTCGTGAGATCTTATCGATTTACCCCTTTTCTTTTGTACACTAATTTAAACTTACAATGCCAAAGTATAGGAGAATTATCTAACCAGGCATGGGGTGCTGTCACATTGATGTCATTTAAAGCCACAAGCTAACAATGACCACAGAAAATGTGAGCTACATAATCCTCCATGCGAATTTTGATGAAAAGGCGATACGGCTAATCACCGTCGTAGCTCGAAGGGTTTCAATGTCATGTTAGGGTAGTTTAAAGGTCACCTGAGGTCATTGGAGGTCAAGAATTAACTTTGCCTACCAATCAAGTTCAAGGTCACATCAGGGTCATATAGAGGTCACTCAAGGTCATTTGAAAACAATCTAGTTAAGGTCGTGCACTTTCATGAAAGGTGCCCGGTTAAATATTTTCAAGGTCATGTCATGGTCGTGCAGACTTCACTCGATTCACATTAGAAAAACTAGTATAGGACGTGTATTTTCATGAACATTGTCGAATGAATCTTTTCAAGGAGTCGCAAGGTCATTTAGAGGCTATAGATGTCACTTGAGGTTAAATTAGAGCGATGTGTAATAAACTAGACGAGAGAAACATAAGTCTGGAATTAAGTCAAATACATCATTTACTATCTTTAAAACAA
>JZLH01S0245881.1:8253-18804 GCA_001188425.1 Eucidaris tribuloides
AAAGAGGACATGGAAAAAAATGACAAGTCTTTGTCCTCATAGTTTCCCCAACCTGTTTTCATCTGAAACAAACTGTGGTATTCATGCTATTTCTGGTGTCTTGATAAGTCATTTGATATATAACTTATTGATAAAAATCTTTTCATTTTTAACTACAACGTCAAAAACATGGTGAGTTACGTTACTGTTAGTTACGTTACATTTTATCCATCCACATAAATTTGCGTTATTCATGTCTTTTTCAGATTTAGTACGCATATGTGGGACTTTATTACTTTCAACACAATGAGAAGATGCTATTGGCATGGAAAAAAACTGCAAAATAAATGATAGTTTTTCATAAAACTGAGATTTAGTCACACTAGTCCCACATGTGGTATTTCATGTATGGTTCTGATTCTCCCAGAGGGTGCTGTTGAAGACGTAAAATTTAGCGTGGGAATGATGTCCCCCATTGTTTCTTCATGATTCATACCCATTCAAACCATTAAAATGTAATATGATTCCAGATAGAGCAATTTATATAATTTGTGATTTGTCCAATAATTCACGGAATTGCCCATATACTTATATTTCTCCTCAATGAAACATCATGAAATGTTCTAAAGACAAGCAAGTGTTCAGGGTAATACAGTAAACTTCGCGTAAGTCAAATCACTGGGGACCACACAAATCACGTTGACTTATATGATATTCGAGTTACAGTTTTGTATACAATTCTATGTTACAGATGAAGGAAACATGTATGGAATTGGAGGCTGTCAAAAGTGTACCAAGACAGAGAGGGAATGTGAAATTTATGACATCTTCACGGCCATGCTGACAGGCAGAGACCAAAAGATCAACCCATTAAGACCATCAAGAATGATAGTTATGGCCACTTCACCTAGGCGAAATTCGATTTAAAAAATCGACTTACAAGAAAAACTTCCCATTGAAAAAGCACAGAGCAAATTGGGACTGTCAAAAATATTCGACATAGGTGATAAATCGACTTGTGCAAGGTCGAGTTATGGGGATTCATCTGTACTAACGATAATTGTTTTAATGATTTATCTCTATCCCTCCACCTCTTCTTATAGCGGTGCAACAGGGAAAGAGAGCAGCGAAGGGGCAACAGGTGCCTCCAACGGATCCAAACACGTGACCTTTGCCCCAGGAAGTGCTGCATCCCCCGACCCTGTCATCCCGTCTCTCCAGTCGTGCATGGATGAGATTGAGTTTAACAAGATCTTGACAAGGCAGAAGAAAAAGGTGGGTAAAGCATGTCCATCCATACAGGGGAGAACGATTAGAAGGCTTTCAAGTGCAGCGTAAACCTGTCACCACAATACACACTATATAAGTTCGAAAAATAAAATATAGTGTTTTTCATTCAGTCAAGAGACTCTAAGTTCTAAAATGGTATGCAAATAATGAATGTTTATGAGTTCAATGGTACAAATATTTTCATGAGTTGAAAGATTAGTTGAATGGACCATTTAACCTTTCAACGAATGAAAATATTTGTACTATTGGAACGAATAATAAAACATTCATTACACATGTGTTGGCTCAGTTGGTAGAGCGTCTGCCTCACAACCGGGAGGTCGGGAGTTCAAGCCCGACCACGTCAGACCAAAAGACGTTAAAAGATGGGAGTGCTGCTACCCTGTTTGGCGTTCAACGATTTTTAGGGATAGAACAACGTCGATCTGGCGCTGCTCAGTGGCTGCTGGGCCCACGATCAATTGGGCAAAACAAATTTTCGGAATTTTCGGAAGAATTCTGTTTGTAATGTCTGTCTATTTCGAATAAAATATGGATTATTATTATTATTATTATTATTTGTTTTATACAACATTATTAAGTAGATCTTTGTCATTTGATTTGAAGATTGACAAGTATGAAATATATAGCCATACATAGGCCTACATTCTGATACTCTTTCTGGCTTATTCACAAATTCAGCATGTTCTGTGCATAGTCAATGTCTCTGCAGTTTTCTCTTTTTTGTCTAAATTTCACCAAATATTTAAATCCTTATTAAAGTAGGGAGTAATATTCACCGGTTATGTTTAAACTTCAAACTTAAAACTCACGTTCATCCCATAGCTAAGTGGGACAGCGTGTGTACAATACGTGTAGCGCACTGCGAACCATGGAATGGGACGAAAATAGAACCAACATGCACGCGAAAATATAACCAAAATGCACGCTGCGCTGAATGGAGTATTTATTCAATATCATGTGACCAACAATCCTCCAATCAAATGACAAGAATCTACTTGGATGTTGTATAATATGTAATATCTTAGAGTTCTAGCCAGAGCCATTTTACTGCCGAGCAGCATTGTACCCCAGCGCTGTCTGGTTTTAGTTATGTTCTGAAATGTGCTGAGGCTACGGCCGTTAGTTTGTGTTAGACCCGCGCAGTGTCATTGGTGTTATTGTGATGGGAACAGACATGTACGAAGACATGTACAAAAGAAATGACACTGAAATATACACTTTGATTTTGATTTTCATGCGTTAGTGACTTAAAATATTGAGAAAATAGTTTTCAAAACTAATCCTTCTATTCAGGCAAGTTTAATTGTCTGGCACTTCATATTCCTTAAGTTACATTTGATTGTTTGACAGCAGAGATTTGTTTCATGAGACAGCAAAATTTTCAACTTCTGCAAAAAACATGGTAGCCTTAATTACAAGAAAAATCATACTTTTCAATCTTATGAAGTGCTCAAATTTGGACAGATAATAAATGTATGGCCTTCAGAAAAGTCCCCAAATCACCAAATTGACTTTCCAAGCCAACTTGATGATTTCATGCATTTACGCAAAACCTCCTGTTGTGGCTTTTCATTTGTTTTGTGGTGACAGGTCACATGTTGTCAATTCAGTAACAATACCTCGTATCTCAATTTTTTGGTGGTAATGACCTTTATATCTGTGATCTTGTATCTAGCAAACTGGATTTTGTTTTTAGCAAATCATAGATATCCATCTACTTATTGTAGTGTTAAGTCAGCCATGCTCTTTCCAAGGTTTTGGCTCATCAGCAGTGGTACATACATTACAAATTAATCTGACATGAGGTCAACAGTTTTACTTTGTTTGTGTTCACTTCAATTTGTTAAGAATTTAGTATAATAATAACATGGCCTAACTCCATGGTGAACGGATATGGCACCCCTTCGACCAGCCGAGCGGGAATGGTGGGCGTCATCTGGGTGGGTTCATGTTACCCCTATGAACAAAATGATAGACGCAGGGTACCATAATGGATACATTTTCGGCTCCGTCACGAGATGGTGAATGGGTTGGCGTCGATTTTGTATACGTTTAAAATAGACCCGAGGGCACAGGTCATTAGTACAGAAAATGGTGACCGGATCAGTAGAAGTCGAGACAACAAAGATATGCACACAAAGGTGGTCATGGTAATAGATTGATGAAAAGATCGCGACTCGCTATATAGACTAAGTGACCGGCACCATTCCCTAGATGTCCGAGGTGCGTCTTACAATTGATGGATGTTTAAGGGCTGGCTCAAATAGCCTTTCAAGTACGTTATTGCTTTTGTCCAGTGTGTGAGAGGGAATCTTTGGGATATAGGAGGGCTGGTGGCTGTGGATCAAGCAATTTTTTTTTCTTTTTTGAATTAAAAAAAAAAACCCAAGGTAGTGTATTGTTTACAGCAAAAGAAAAGAAAAGAACAGAGGGCAATGAATCAACTGTGGTGTTTTGAAAAATGACGCAGTTGCATAAGAATCGCATGAAATATTTCGTTGGAGGAAAGCATTATGTCTTGTACTGTGTTAGTAGGGACAGGTGATTTTCCGCGAATGAGCGAAAACGAGACAGGAAATTCAACGCGAAGAAACAGCCTTTCGAAAGGGGCGGAAGAGTGCTTTTAGTCTAGGAACGGAAATCCGACGGAGGAAACATGATTTTTCCTCCAAATATGTTCACATTTTCGAAGCGGAAAAACAACCTCAAGAAATTTGTAAGTTTTTGGTAACAGAAATTAGCAAGTAAGATTGACCAAAAAAATTGCTCCTAAACGAAACGAAACCAGTCTAAAAAAACTATGCAACACCGCATACACCAACCAGGTCGATTGCGCAACAAGGGCAATCGACATACATGTACGAGTCGTAGATGACACACGAGTGAAACAGAAAAACATCACAGATCACAAAACCAACAAACACAAGAACGAACCATGATCACATTCCAACCACAAACTATGTCCTCAATGCATCAAACATTATGACACAACAAAGCTCACACACACAATCACTTTGGATGAGCAACATTTTCGAACTTTATCCAAAATAAATTTCATGCTTCGATATTTTCACGACGAACGAACACTGACAAGACGTGTCATAACAGCAGTACGCGGGCGGCCGTCGTAGCAAAGACGTTGATAGCTGCCGCTAGCCGCTATCGCAGCGCTCTAACATTTGTCTATACAACGAGTACGCGAGCCGGCCTTTGAATGGTGTCATATTTGCGCTATACGGTAGAGGCACACTAACCGAGCTACACAATACTGTGGCGGTGGGATTGCACACAGTCTTTTAGATTGCGACCATTTACCGCGCAGTGTGGTTGTGTGCATCATACACAGGGAATGCACACAAACAGATTACCAGTCTCGCTGATGCACTACAGTCGGCGCTAAGCCAAATGTGGGACTAAGCAAGCGTGATCGTCGTTAACACGATGTGGATAGAAAATGTACTAGAAAGTCGGGGAAAGTTAGAAAAGTGGAATAATCAAAATCTCTAAACGTAAGCAACCAAAATTAAGTTTAAACGCTAAAACGGATTTTGTCAACAGCCTTATACGTATGCATGATTTCGTGCGACAAAATTCGTAATTTGTATTGATTTCTATGTAGATTAAACGGAATTGTCACTTTTTCATGTATACAAAGTCTATGGGGAAACGGAATTTCCGTTTTTCAAGCACGTTGAAACGGAATTTAAGATTTCTGAAACGGAAAAGGGAATTTTTTGAAACGGAAAATCACTGTCCCTATGTGTGGTTCTTATTCTTTGGAGCTTACAAATATATATTTTCATGTGGATTCTATTTCTCTTTATGTTTAACGTATTGTATATAGATTTCCTCCCATGTCAAGACACTGCTGCATGACCGAGGCTCACTTCACAAGGAGAAGTTAAAGTTGCAGCCGCAGCCCCCTCCCAGACCTTACGAGATTAAAGGGGGTCACTGGAAGAATCCTGAACCTGCCATCAAACCGGGCTGGAGGACATTCAGTCTTGGTGTGGGACTCATGGAGTAGACTGGTTGACATCTTCAGTACAAGATTATCATTATTGTCAACTGAAGCAGAGTATGAAATGAGCAGATACAAACAGTTGTGAATCTTCAGCACAAACTTGCTACAATTTGTCAACTGAAGCAGATCTTAAAATAAGCAGATACAAACAGTTGTGAAGAATGGTACATTTTCGACTCTCTTTACTTTCAAAAGACTTGTAGAATTTAATAACTGGTCGAAATCTTCAGCACAAGATTTCTACGCTATGTTAATTGAATCAGAACTTGAAATGAGCAAATACTAGCAGTCTTCAAGAATAGTAATTGGACTGTAATACTTTCAAATGATGTAATGAATTTTTGGCAGTTATTACTCATCAAATGTTTGTCAGTGTTGAGAACAAATGTTGTCTTTATCCATCAAAGCAATGCAATAGGGAAAACAAAATAGAATTACCAAGTGAAAGAGTGAGGGATACTTGAGACACCTTGATTTCAGTCACTCCATTTGGTTTATTATGACATTCTTCAGTGAACTGCATTTGCTAAAATCTGTCCATTCTTCCTTGCATCGTAAATTTGACAGTTATCCTCAATGATTTATATAAATTCATATAATCACAGAGGAATGCATCATATATTAATGACACATCAGGTCATTGTGAAGACCAGATTTGGAAAATTTTGGCAAATTTTGCTTTCCGTACATCTTCCAAATTGGCTATTTATTGCCACCTTGTATTTGAATTTTTTCCCCATTTTTAGCCAACATTATTTTTCCTCCAAATAAATCAAACGCTAGTCAGCCCATCTGCCCATGCAAGGGCAAGACTTAAATATATGGCATGCTTCCATCCAACATTTATCCATTATTTGACTAAAAGCAAAATAGCAAATAGTGACATGTGAATTCCTTTTTATGCAATGAATTATGCCGTCCATCAGTGTACAAGTTTGGAGGTAAAAGTTTTCATGCTCATCTCATAATCCGTCATGTCATGATAGTTGAAAAGTCAAATGGTATTTCAAGACTTTTTTTATTTATTTATTTTTTTTGACCATATGCAAGAATGAATACAATTGATTATGTTATATGCACTGTTGGCTGCTTCCACTTATATCCGTCCAATTCAATTGAACGACGAACAGTGTTTTCCAGAATTTTTTGTTTTTACATATTAATGCAACAAGAACATCCAAATGTAATGTTCATGCTTCTCTCTACACTGGCTATTGATTGGGGCTAGAATATGATATATTTTTCATTCCATAATTGTATGATTCAACAAATGAAATTAGGCAGGTTTGTAATATTTAACTCAATCAGAAATCTTTTCATTCATTAATCTGGGAAATATCATTTTCTCACCTGATGACTGTTCTACATGACGGAAAGGCAATTTTTCAGATGGGACATGTAACAAAAGTGGAAATATGCCAATAGGTAAGAAAATGAGAATAGGTGAGATTCTGCAGACTTATCTGGCCTGATATACTGTGTTAAAAGGCAAATAAAGCCTTAATATAAGATTTATCTCTTCTAAAATATAAGTATTTTAATTTTAGTTGAAGGTATCTAATTGTAACATATATTTATATAGTAAATAACAGAATACCCATAGTAACTATAGATAATGTGATATACAGTAATGTATGTTGTGTTTTACTACTTCTCAGAAATTACACTATTTGATTGAATAAAAGAAATATTTATGCTATACATGTATATGTTGTGAAAAATGTCTACAGATTTAATGACTTGCCTATCGTGAGACTCTGGTCTCTGTGTGAACTTGTGTGTGTTTGGTTTGTGTGTACAGTGGCCTCTCGTATTAAAGAAAGTCCTCGGGGACCCCATGAAATTTATGTCTTTACAATGAAATTTCTTATATCGAGGGTGCAAAACGTATAGAATACAAGAAAATCCAGGGATAATCGCACAGGATTCTTACTTCTTTCTAATAAATTCGTTTATATCACTGCATATCTTTATACAGAGTGTCACTGTATATATTACCTGAGTGTGATGTGTGTGTGTGCTGGTCATTCGTGTGTGATTGTGCGTGCGTGTGTGTGTGTGTGTGTCTGCTGGCGCACGCGATCCGGTGCACGCAATTTCAACCGAATGACATACTCGAATGAAATTGTTACTGGTACGACTGATCACACACACCAACCTGATGAATCATCGGTCCCGCAGACTTTGGTCAGATAGCGTCTCCAAAATTATCATCTCTTTCAGCATATAGGGGTGGTCATCAGTACACAGGTCTCTGCATATCATACGGTTGCTAACAGTAAAATTCAGACTATCATCGGTTCAGTGGTGGACATATCGCATTATGGTGTGTCATCGTTGTCGTGGTAAAAAATTAAGATGAAATGGGATGTCATCGGTTGCATGCGTGCACGTGTATGTGTGTGTGTGGTGATGTGTTGTAGGATGGGGTTGTCCATTGACACGTATCTGCCACATGATTAGTAGACAAAGAGCATGCTGACTGTTTCAATTCACCTCACCCAGCCAAAATTTATCTGACCCTAAACATCTCATGAATGTATTGAAATGGTATTTTCTGTTACGTACAGATGATGTCTATGTAAGAATCAATAACACACACAGCACCACCCCCCCCAGCCCACCCACACACACACAGAATCACAACCAGGAGAGGCCTGTATCCCATTTCGACCAAATACGTACAATTTTTAACTTGAGTGTGTCTGTGTGAGTGTGTGTTTGTAACGGTAATACCGAGGACACACACGGCAATTTTTACCGATCAAATGAGGACGAAACTTCTGACAACTGCGGACGTAAACATTGCAGTACACAACCTCCAAATGCGGACATTCTCTATACCCCCCCACCCCCCGCTTACTGGTTGTAATGCCGCAATCAATCAATCAATCAATCAATAAGCACCTCAATTACAAGAAGATCTAAAAACATGGAACGTCCCCCCAGGAAGGTATGTCCGCAGTTGTACAGTAAAATTAATCCAAAACGTCCACGGTTGGAGGCGATTACAAACTCACACACACACACACACAATACTCTAAATGTAACTCGTGCAACATCATTTTACTTTGTTATGCACGAGCAATCACAAACTACATCAGTATCGAACAGAATTGTACGTTTCAGGTGATAATTTTAATATGGGTAACCAGTAACAGAACAGATACAAACAGTACAGATGTTCATAAATCCACTACACGAGTAAACATGATCTAATAAATCAGGTCTTTGATTGATTGATATTCAAGTTTCTTTCCCCAAAAGCCAAGTAATGACAAATATTTATCTGTAATGTAAAGCGGTACCCCATTGACTCTGGAGTGTATTTATAATTCATGCTATGGCATATAGTTGATATTGGGCGATATCATATTTTAATTTTTGACATCCTGGGTATTTCTTCTGGGACACTCCCTTCCAGTGGATGTGATAGACTTGCACTGCCCTCTTTTTTTATTTTAGAAAATGCTAAGCGAGACTTTCACAAATGGACCACATTTCACAGAAATGTAAAGTAAACTCGCAGTATCATTTTAAGAGCGTGACATTTTGAAGAACAGCATTGAACCACAAAGACTTCTAAGTACTATGTACTTAGACCTGCAATAATGCAGGTGTTCACATCTCAGTACAGCCAAGTCAGAAGTCACTCTCTCAGCATATCTAAGGACTTTGAAAGGGAATGTTAATACAGTGCAAGCCCGTTATAACGAGCATGGTTATAACGAAATTCCTGTTACAAAGAAATAAAAATTCAGGTCCCAAAATTATCATCTTTATATACTTTAAAGAGAATATAGAGTACTGGTTGATGATGGAAAATCTTTCAGAAAAATTTCACTTTTCACTAGTTTCCAGGTGAGAGTAAATTACGTTTGCATTATAATGTGGGACTAATTCACTTCACATGCAATAAAAAGTTGAGGGATTGGCAGTTTGAATACCCGACTGAGTGCCCTCAGTTTCTGCAGTGTGTATGGCAACAATCAACGTTTGAAAGCAGCTGATATTAAAATGATGTTGTTCTGCAAGTAATCAACCAGTACTGTGTATTCTCTTAACAGTTCGGTTATAACGAATTTTTGGTACAACGAAAGAAAACTACTGGTCCCGAGGACTTCGTTATAATGGGAGTCATCTGTATTAATCACAGGTGTCGCCCAATATTGACTATATGCGATAGCTAATTTTTTTTACTGTATTTGTTCACAAATGCAATAACAAGTACTTTCATTGAGCTATTTTTTTTTCTGAAAATACATTTGTATCCACAAAGATATTAATAAGAGCATATTCAATAAATCATAGGTTTTCTGATTGTGGTACTTCCAGCATGTCAAGTTTGATTTGTCATGCACTAGTAAATACATACTAAAATACAGTGAAACCTGTATATTGTGGCCAGCATGGGAAATAAAGTGTGGCCTTTATAGACAAGTGACTACTTTTATTTAGACACATTAGAATATTATTTATCTCCACAGGAATCATTTTAGTGTCCACTATATACAGGTTTGCTACTAGAGAGAGGTGACCACTCAGACAGGTTTGACTGTTACCTTCTGTGTTCATAAGTGAACTAGCTGAACATATAAGAAGACAAAAAGAAATGTCATGAATATAATTACATGTAGAAAGTCTTATCCAGTACGGCCCAGAACCCTAAAACAAAGACTTATTGTTCAGAAGCAATGGGCGTATGATTGAAAAACACATCCAAACAGAACTTTGACTTATGCTCTTGCAAATGATACATTAAGCAAACTTCTTTTTTCATTCATCTCTGAGTACCATGACTTTAAAAATTTACTGTCAAAAACCATTTGCTACACTTTTCTGTTGTTGACACTATGTGTCTTTCTTTTGTGCCAAAGCCTAAAAGTGTAGCAAATGGTTATCAACATTAAATTTTCAAAGTCATGGTACTCACAGATGATTGAATAAATAACTTTGCTCCATGAATCATTCGAAAGAACAGAAGTCAAAGTTTATTTTGAACAAGTTTTTCAATCATATGCCTCATTGTTCTGCACAATAAGCCTTTGTTTCAGGGCTCTGTTTTTTCTGGGATGCACTGTATAACTCATTCTGAAAATATCCACAGAGATCATATGGGTGTTTTTGTTGGCGAAAGTATAGCTGTTTAATTGATAATTTTTTGAAAATCAAATTTAGAACATCATAATCATGATATAAATATGACAAAAAATACTATTTTTACGACAGGTAGGTAACTCACTTTTAGGTAACGA
>JZLH01S0245882.1:3160-13409 GCA_001188425.1 Eucidaris tribuloides
AAAAAAACACCCCTTTAAACGCGTTTTTTTGGTCACGCATGTGTACAGCTATAAAGTTGACTGGCCCCCCCGGGGTTATAACACATGCACGTGCTCTACTCTCGCTCATACAACCTCTACTCCCGCCTCTACTTTAGCTCGTATTTATGACACTAAACCTTCTTAAGAAACCTCTATTTAATTCAGCGCTCCATACTCAGAACAATTATGTCATGTTAAAGTTAACCACGCCCCGACCTCTACTTTAGCTCATATTGATTGCTACCCCAATCGCGGACAAATCAAAATGGGATCTAACTAAGCTAAGCAGGGCTGCCGGCTGCAATACGAGTAAGTGCCTCGGTTTATCAAATTTTTCTCGGAACCAAGAATATATTCACTCTTGAAACATATCTATAATCGAACTCAATATTGTACTTTACCTTTACGGTGCACAACTGTGGTAGATTATTGCTGTCTGCTTCATACACGGAGACGTTTCTTCCGACGTTTCGTTATTCTTGCACATGTATTTACCATGTTAGCAACTGACGGATTTGCTTTGATTTTGTGCACTGCCCTCGCGCTTTGACACATGTTTGACATAACAATAATAAATCAAAATTACTGAGAACATTGTTTGTCTTTAGTCTGTTTTTATTGATGAAAATGATGAACAATAATTCAAAGCAGATGCCAGTCACACCACAATAATACAGAAAAAGGAGGATAAAAAGAAGAGGAAAATGAAAAGGAGGAGAAGAAAGAGATGAAGAATTAATAAGAAGATGAAGGAATCCGAGAAGAAAAATGCCACTTTCTTCATTGTCTTCTTTTTCTTCTTCTTTTCTTCATTTCTTCTTCATCTTGTCCTTCTCATCCTCCTTCTTCTTCTTCTTGTCCTTCTCCTCCTCCTCCTCCCTTTTTCTCCTCTTCCTGGAAGAAGAAAAAGAAGAATCTTCTTAAAGTGATCAGATTATAGATAGGCTAACATTGCATTGTGGAGCTTCAGTCAATTTAAAAAATTGTCAAACTTTGATATCTGAGCTACATAGTAGTGTTCAAATGGACAAATAAACACCCTAGAATACAAAAGTTTGGAAAGTGACACTGCCAATGGCAAGTTATACATGAATAAACAATAAAACTCGGGGCGAGTTTTATTAACCTAGGTGTACGCACAGTAAGTCTATGGGAGGAAATGGGCAAGTGAATCTGGTCAACTTACGATTTTCACTTTTTTAAATTAAAGCACTAAATAATCATTTTGAAATACAATTTTTTCAGGGCTTCATTTTTAGACCTCATCAAAGACACTGGTAGCATGGGGAATCATGCGGCTCAGATTTTTTTAACTGTGGTAAATGTTAGCCAATACCTGTAATGGTTAGGTACTTGTAGATCTAACGTTATAGTATTAAGGATTACAATTAAAGTAACATTTTATTCCTTCTGTTCTTCTTTTTCTCCTCCTTCCTTTGTTCTTCTTCATCTTTGTCTTCTTAGTCATATCATCCTCTCTTTCTTTGCCTACTCCAATTTTTTTTTGTTTTTTTTTTCTTTTCTAACAAAAAGTACAAAAAAGACTTCTTCAGCAAATATCCGGCAGAAAAGTTTTGTGTATGGTGTCCCTTAAAAGGCCGTATCTTCACTAATAATGCTCCAATTTTAATTTGCTCTTCACCATTGTACATGTATTTGTCTTGAAAAGACATTTCCAATGATGTATAGTTTATCTATGGTTTGAAAAAATGAAAAAAAAATCATGTAATATAGCTAATGATTGGCTGTGCATGTGATGCCTAGTGAAAAAAAAACGGACCTTGACCCAGGAACGCCCCCCCCCCCCCCCAAAAAAAAAACCCTTTTGGCTTAACCGACCTGTCCCTGGCTAGCCTGCAAAAATGTGGCCTGTCAGATTTGGCTTTGAGAATTTTTGTCATTGGCAATGTCCCCCTCTCCCCCCCCCTCCCCCCTCCCCCTCCCCCCCATCCCCGTCCCCATATGGCTATGGTGCTGGTTTGGCTGGTGTAGAAAAAATTTTACACTTGGTTAGAATTGCCCTTGCAGCCCCATCCCAGGCAAGTAATGCATACGGTAATGATATTATTAGGGAAGGTCTGGGCACACATAGTCCAGAGTCTATACTGCCAGTGGAGATTTTTTTGTGCACAGTTAGTAAGTTACATGTACTGTAGGATCTGGATCAAAAAAGATAACTGATGCATAGATAAGGCACTCACAAAAAAAAGTACAGTTGTGTGTATGTGGTCCATATCCTGGACCACATACATGTACGTACGTAGTAGGTGTGGGTCTGGGAGGGGGTTCCCCTGCCTAGGTGAAGAAATTTGTTATTTTTACTTAGAAGCTGAAAAATGAGTATTTTAGCTTCATTGAAGGCCAGGGAATGTAATATACATGTAGTAGCATTAACTCTCTTGCTCTTCTTCATCATTGCAGGACAGAGTGAATAAAAAGCCACAGGATGACAGATTGTGTTGCCATCACTTTGCAGTCATGCCTTACTGTGTGTCAGTCTCTCAGCGCTCTGCTTATGAAGTCATTTGGACCAAATGGTCAGCAAATTTTGTACACCACTTCATCAGGGAAAGTACTGTTGACAAGAGATGGTTGTGCAATACTTCGTGCCATGCACGTTGCACATCCGATTGGTCGCTGGTTAATCAACAGGATTTTAACATTCCACAATCAGACTGGTGATAATGTGAAGTCCTATGTCTTCCTGGTCACAGACATCTTGTATGGTGTGTCTCGCAAACTGTCAATTTCTGAGGAGAGACTTAGTGTCAAGACACACAAACTGACTGAGAGAGAACATGTGGTAAATATTTGTCAGGGATTGGATCGAGTACTACATCAACTTTTCCCAGCGTGTGTGCTACCAACCCTACTGAAGTGTTCACTCAAAGCGGTAGAGGAGTGTTGGGATACCATTGATAACTTGGGAGCCAGCATCCTATATTGTCATTTAGTGGGACAAAGTAATCCAAAGCAAGCACAATTCATGTCCAAACTCATTTGGGATTTCATCACAGGTTTTGCGAGTACCAGCAGCATGGAAGCTATTCGAGAAGCTGTTCTGAGATTGATTGATATTTTTGATGTGGCTTGTGTGGCAGTAGCAGGGTTACCATTAACAACTTCGCATATTGTAGATGGGATACTGCTCACAAGAGATATAGAACATGCAAGGAATAACTTTGACCGTGAATCACGGATGAACTTTGTTAGTCTTGGATTCACACCCACAATGGTCAACTCTGAATCCAAGTACACAGTCTCAGCTCAGACAGTTGAAGACCTGATACAACATATGCAATACACAAAGACATGTATCACAAGGCTGATCACTCTCTTGTGCAGGAATAATGTTAATGTAATTCTTTGTTCAGAAACTCTTTCTGAGCTGATTGTATCCCAACTCCAACAAGCATCAATTTCTGTTATTCACAATATTTCCGATGAAGAACTCCAACGAGTTAGTTCCGTGACAAACACCAAGGTTTTGTATGAACTACCTATAACACTAGATAACTTTAGTATTGGTTCTGCTGTATTCAAACGTATGACAGTAGGGCAGCATTCTTATACCTGCCTTATCTCTGAGATTAGAACATTTGCAAAACACCTGATTATCTGTGCCCCAACTGATGGAATGTGCAAACAGTATACTGCTTCAACTCTGAATTCAATGAAATGTGTGCGAATGTGGCTCAGTCCAAATCGGCTTACAGCACCAGGAACCATGTCTTGCTATGTAAATCACAATTCCAGAAATATGCAAGAAGGACTAAGTGATGTTGACACGCTGCATGATAAATATGAGTCTAAAAATAGAAACAGTGTGAGAAAATCAGAAGTCACTGATATAGGCCTACTCATTCCTGGTGGAGGAACAGCTGAATTTATTGCCAGTCAAGTTCTTATCGACCAATCGGCAGTCAACAAAGCTGATCATCGTCTTCGTGTTGCGAGCAAAATTGTAAGCGATGCTCTGTTGAGTATACCAAAGGCGATTCACCAAAACAGTTTTACTGGTCCAACACAATCTGGAACTGCATTTGTGGAAATTCAGAATCGGGCACTGCAGAAGTGGAGTCAGTGTGCTGGAATGGAGGGCATTAATGGGAGAAGTGGTCAGTTATGCAACATGGCTGCCCAAGGAGTATGGGAACCTGTAGCCAGTAAATACCAGATGTGGTACAGTGCTGTTGAGACTGTTACTGAACTGCTCAGAATGGACATGATTCTTCCAATCCACAAAAATTAGTGCCATTTAAAAGGAGAAGGCGCCAGCAACTAACAGGCATAAGTTAAGAAATAAAGAGGCATTGAGAGTATTATGGTATATGGTGATAAAGACAGCCTAAATAAGGGCTACTGTGTGACACTCACACTCAGCAAAGCCCTATAAATTAGTTAATTTGTGTTTAGTTTATGTCTTTGCAAGCCTTATCTTAAGATAAAACTTGCAGAAACAGTCATAGGGGGGAGGAGGATTCAAACAGTGCATACGACAAGGTTCAAGCTTCTACCACCATTTGACTGCCAAATACCCCAAAATATGAACTTTATGTTTTCATAATAAAAGATATGTTTTCTTACTTTCTAGACTGAAATTTTGTGCTGAATTCATTTCTGAAGTCAGAAATGCAAAATATGCCTTTGTTTTTTAGATATGTCATAATCTTTTTCTGCTGTTGGGTGTATGCTGCAGTGAAGCCTTACTGGGCATATGTAGTCTCCGTCTAGACCATGCAAAAACTTTTTTGACGGTCACATAGTAACACTCACTCCTCCGACAGTTTTACTCGCCAGACAAACTTAATTTACCTTTAATAATTCAAAACTCTTTGTATAATTCAGAGCAGTGACCAAAGACTATAGTTTCCCTTTATAGAGACAGCTTAATAGGTACATGTACATAGTCTAGAAGCCAGACTAGGGCACATGTTCCTTCAGACCAGTATTTCATGGTAAAATACACATTTTACTGCGTGCCAATCTGTCCTGACAAAGGTTGCCTCTTTTAAGCACCTGACAGTGGCTGGAGGCTTACCAGACATAGCCAGCAACTAATGTATGCATATTTGCAGTGTTGGCATTCACAATGTAATTCATAAGAAGCAGGTGGGATAAGTTTGAGTAGATTGTACAGGGATGTGTTTTTGATATTATGAGTCCAAAATCAGTAATTGGAACTAGTTAAAAAATTATTGAAACAAAGTATGAGGCGCTACTGTATGCAGAATATCTAAATCTCACTTATCGGGCAAAGGTAAAAAAAAATAATTGAGCCATAATTGATATCAATTTTCAGAGCCGTGGCATGATTGGTTTTTCACTGAAATAATTTTTCTAACAAATGGCCTGATTTTTTTTTCAAGACACTTTTGGGGTTGGGGTAGCATTTTGCATTTTTTCTCGCCGTTTATTCAATTCACAAGATAAAACATCAAATCCTAATAAGCTCGAAGCAAATTAAATTCTGCATAAAACGAGGGGAAATTCAGCATTCTAGCCTCTCCCTATCAGATGTTATAGCGCTTCAAAAGGCGCATCACTCTGAAAATGGGCTCTTTGGGGGTATCATTTGTCACGGCAAAGGGTAATTTCGTTGGGTTGCCACATGTAAAGTATGTAGTAAATTACAGCAAAAACAGTCTCACTGGAAAGAATATGCTAGGAACTAATGAAAACAAACAAAAAAAGTGAGATAAATCCTATTTTGTGAATACTACAACCATTTCAATGTTGCTGGTGAAAAATTTTGTCACACCAAAATGGCCCTTTTTTGCCTCAAAATGGCCATAAATCTGCTTTTTCCTCAAAAAGTATGAAAGATACAAGGTTCTAGATTTCAAAAACTGAAAATACATTTATTTTTACCCTACAAATGACCTAAAGTATCTTTTTAACATGTAATTTTCCCCCTTAAATATTTTTTTCACACTTTTGTCAGTCAAATGGTGGTAAGATCTTGAACCTTGTCATACGTTACTACGGCGTGACTAGCACACGTCGGGTGGCATGCATCGGTCATGCTTGGTCAGTTTCAGCAATGTGTACGTGCGATCTGATTGGTTGGCAAGAACTCAAATGTTTTCTTAACGTATGCCTGTTAGTTGCCGGCGCCTTCTCCCTTTAACATCTACAGTACAGTGAACTTCACATAAGTCAAATTACTGGGGACCAAACAAATCACGTGGACTTAGACAGGCAAACCTGCTGTGTGGCTGTCTATGGGGCTTATTTTTACCAGGCCCAGATTTTAGATCCATATGTCACAAACTTGTTGTTTTATGAGAAAAGACTAATGGCAATATGCTGCCAAATTATTGATCTTTCCGTGAGTTTAAATTTGCGGAACACAGTTATGTCATGTGTATGTTCGCATGACCAGCTAAGCGCATCAGTCAGTGGTACAACTTTCCCTGATATGGTCAAGCAGCTGAACTCTGCCTTACTTTAGGCTAGCGGCCGATCGGACAAATTTGGAACTAACAGAATGACCCATACACAGGCTGTCACTTTGCAAATTTTGAAGTTCAACCATCCAGATTTTCACAAAAACTACATATTGTACCATTGAGATGTGTTTATAATCTTCACATTGTGAATGATTTAAGCTGATTTCATTCATTTGGGGGATTTTGGCATGCAAATCCTGAACCCAGTCTTTAAAATCTATAAGATATGTCAAAAATCTTGAGTTTATCCAATGAATAGTTAAAGTGAATGACATGATTAGGGTAGTCCTCAACTTGGAATAAAAACTATTATAGAATCAAGTAAACTCTGCAGGATTCTACTGTGAAAATTGTGTAGTCAAAAGTTGACTCATTTAAAAATAATGTCCATCAGTACGCCTTGTAACAGACAAATTTGCAATGTAGCCTTCTGCCGGGATTAAATCTTATTGTGCCCCAATAAAATCAAACCTGTTCATGCTTGATTCTCCTTAAGTAAACAATCTCAAGACAAATCCTTCCAGCCAGGAGATCCACTCCAGTTGGTATACATTTGGTTTATGTTTCAACCAGTTTGGTTCTAAAGGCATTTTTTATTTCTCCCAATCATGTCACTGAGCTTTAATACAATCAGATATTCAGATTTGAGATTTCAGATATCATTGTCTAATGAAGTAGAAAATAATTTGTTTATATGGATATGCAAAGTGTACAAAAATAATAACATTCAAATATAACATTACAATAATACAACTCAAAATAATATTACTCCTATAATAAAAATATATATACATGTACATATTTTACAAATTTACATAACATTAAACAGCGTGTATGTAAGGTTTTGGCTGCCATGCAAGTTTTTTAAATGTGAGCTTATTACGTGCAAATGGATTTTTTTGTGTGTGTGTGTTCATGTGTGAGTGTTTGAGTATATTCATATACTAATTATGTGGCTGTGTGTGTGTGTGTGTGCAGTAAATAGTGTTTGTGTAATGTATGTTCATGCATGTATACCAGGGTAGGAAATACAATTTTATTTTCTGGGGCTACTTTCAAGCCTAGTTTAGTGATTTTAGTATGTTATACATTGAGCTCTATATAGAAAATTGGGGGCTATTTTGTTAATTTTGGGGGCTAAATCGCCCGTCGCACCAGTGTATTTCCTACGCTGATGTATACGTAGTACGTATGTATACATAACTGAGAGTTGCATGGTGAATGTGAGTGGTTGTGTGTACCGTATGCTGTGTGTGTGTTAGTGTGTTGTGTGGCTGTGTTGTTGTGGTTGTGTGTGGTGTGGTGGTGTGTGTTGTGTGTGTGTGTGGAGTGGTGGTGTGTGTGTGTTAGTGTAACTGTGTGTGTGTGTGTGTGTTATATGTGTGTGTGTCTTGTGTGTGTTGTGTGTGTTGTGTGTGTGTGTCTGTGTATAGTGTGTGTGTGTGTCTGTGTGCGTGTGTGTTTGTGTGTTGTGTGTGTATATTGTGTGTGTTGTGTGTGTGTGTGTGTGTGTGTGAAACTATGCATTATGATTGCCCCGTCCTGGACAGCAAAATCATCCCTCGCCCCCCCCCCCCCAGGTACGACGACCTGTCTACTCCACTGCTGTAGACATTTTTTGGTCAAATCCAAAACCGTAACGCGTGCGTGCACAGTGAACAGGTGATCTAATGTCTACTTCTCAAAATAAATATCTCTTGCATTGAAGGGTGTAACTGGAAGATCCCTACCAGAGGGAATTTTAGCCAACAGTAAAACATATTCTTAAATCCTCGAAGATTTTCAAAAACTCCTATATATATTCGTCTGTAGATATTATTTAGGTAAATCCATTGTCCAAGTTTGTCTCTATATTGCATAATTACGAAAACCGTAACATGGATGCTGCAGTATCAAGGTGATCACAATGTCGATTTTCTCTCAATTAAAATAAATCTCTTGCATTTACTGAGGATATTTTGTCGGGGGAAAACATACCTTTGTAGGCTGGGAAAAGTGGATTTTTGCAGGGGAAAACATAGCCTTTGATCAAGGCCTCAAGGCTTAATGATTTCCCTCGTCAGCGCAATACCCCACTAGCGCCTGGAACGAGACTAACCGCGCTAACCCCAGTGACAAAGCAGGCGAGAGGTGAAGCCAATCTTTCGGTGCGTCAGGAGTGTAGGCATTATAATAAGTCTCTTTTTAGGCGCACGGGATACAACTGCTCAGAAGCTTAATGGCATGAGGGACAACCCACACCCACAATGCCTTGTCAAAAGGCTAGGGAAAACATAGCTCCGTAGCGAAAAAAAATCGGCATATTGGACGTAGGGGGAAAGTAGTTTCCGTAGGGGAAAATACGCATGCGGCGTAGGGGAAATAAATTTAAGTGACAGCCAGTGTTGCCAGCTTGGTCTTTTTAAAGCCGAGTTAAGTTTTGGGGATTTTTTTGTATTTGAAAGCTTTATGCCCAAAGTCATAACCCTGCAATAATAGATTCTGAATGTCTTGAGTTTTCAGATGAAGTATAGCTCATATAACCTTTTTAACCAGGGAAAAAAATAACATTTTCTTTTCAGGGGCTACTTTTCGCCGTTTCAGTGCTTTCCAGATATTCTTTTGTATTGACCCTATGGTAATCTTCGGGGGCTCTTTTACACATTTCGGGGGCTAAATCGCTCCGAGACCCCCGTGTAGTTTTTTTCCCTGTTTTTAACCCTTTGGAGGCTATAATGTAAAATATAGCTGAAAATCTCAGGGGTACCCCCCCCCCCCCAACAATTTTTTTTTCATTAATTAATTAAAGACAAAAAGAAGGTTACATGAATTATACCTCATCTAAATGAGCAGAGTCTGCTCTTTCAGATGAGGTTTAACACATGCAACCTTAAAGCCTGTTTAACCCTTTGGATGCTATAATGTAAAATATAGTCAAAAAGGGGGGAGGGGGGGACTGTAATTGCAAGGTGTACGCCATGCGCGTGTACGGAGTTTCAAAATGGACCCCAAACAAGTGACTATCTGTCAATCTCATAATACCCTAAACCCCCCTAAACAAGTATTCAAGTCTGAAAAGATACCCTTAACAAGTATTCAAGTCTGAAAAGATACCCTAAACCTAAGCTTCTTTTAAAAGTGTACCCTTTATTCCTGATTTGGTGATTTTGATACCCTTTTCAATGTACGCGAGTACATCGTCCAACCGTGCAACACAACCCTTTTACTTGTTTTTTCATACACGCATGGTGTACACATTGTATTAAATGACAGTGGTACCCCCGGGTTTCTATACAAATCTATGCTATGCTGCCCATAAAATGCTCCAGGGGGGCCACTGTCATTACAAGGTGTACACTATGCGCCTTAGGAAAAAACATGTAAAAAGGGTTGTTTTTCACAGTCAGGCGGTGTACTCGCGTACATTGAAAAGGGTATCAAAAGCGCCAAAATCAGGGGGAAAGGGTATGCTCTTAACGTTAGAATCTACTTGAAAAGGGTATCTTTTCAGGATATTTTTAGATTCGACAACTATATTACTTGTTTAGGACTCATTTGAAAGTCCATACACTGCGCATGGTGTACACCTTAAAAGACAGTGCCCCTACCCCCCCCCCCCCCCCACTCCCGTGCTAGTAAAATGCATCAAATCCGAGTTTTTTTTTTTTTTTTTCACTGAATTTGGCATGTAATTTGGCCTTTTGAGAATCAGAAAACCTGGCAACCGGCCTATGGCACAGGGTTGCCAGTTTGGCCTTTTTCCGGCCAAAAACACCGAATTTGACCATTTTTTAGAT
>JZLH01S0245970.1:8724-20275 GCA_001188425.1 Eucidaris tribuloides
TATAGATCACTCATGCCCTTGGGCTATTGTTGAAGGACATGTCTGTGAAATCTAGGGATCAGTAATTACCCAGAATTTTAAAAATGCTCAAACAAAACGATGGATGTTTGTGGCACGTTCTATGCTGGGACTTTTTTTTCTCCAAAAAAATTCAAATCAGAGTCTAACAATCAAATAATTCCACTAAAACTGAGTTTGTAGCTCCTATACTTTGCTAAAGGTTCTCAGATATGTATTTTCTTCTTTATGCAAGTGTATTTACACAATATTATTTTTTAGGCATACAAAAGAGATGCTTGGCCTTTCACCCGTTGAAGACTAGACACGAGATATCTCGTCGCGGCCGTCTTCAACAGGTTAAAAATTGCTTTGAAAGAGAACATTGCATTTAAACAGAGTTTCTTGTGAATTTTACTCACTGAGGAGTGTTTGTGGAAGTTACTCGCAATTCCAGTTTTGAACCTTGGAGAGTCACTCCATAATAAATCTCACTCATCATTTGATTTGATTTGATTTGATTTATCTATTTGACATTTACACAAATTCCTCGTACAGTGCACAGGATCATAAGCACAAAAATATTGAACTGTTATACAGTACAATAACCAGACTACGGAGTAATATCAGTTACATGATTTAGACACAATTGATTAGAGTTAAGACCAGAAAAAATGTTTAATACTTTGAATCATTTCTGCAACATTTCATCTTAATGGAGCTAAATTCATTTGATTAATATTAAATGATCATTAGGAGCAGATGCTAGAATTCTTGACACAGTGTGGGAATGATGGGATCTACTGAAGTAAACTTGTATTCGTAGGCCACAAAGGAAATAAAAGTGGGAAAATCAAAGTAATGCGTAGGTCAACAAAGGGTGATTGAAAACAATTTTTACAATTCGGGACAATACAAACAGCAGCAAACGATATAATGACAATACAATATAATACAATATAAAACAGAAAAAGACAGGACGGGACAGTAAATGCGAAACAAAGGACAATTCTGAAAAGGAGAAGGGAAGGAAAAAGAAGAAGAAAGGAAAAAAGAAACTCGGGAGACACAGTCAATGTAGGCTAAATGTCATTTACCGCATTAATTGAAATAGAAGGGGAAAACAATATGAACACTATCACCACGATAATTTCAATTTAGTATGGTAAGTGTGTATTACTGAAAAAATAGAAGGTCTAAGAAAAAAAAGGGTTCAATCGATGGAAGGAAAACTATACGTAATAATGAGTTTACGTTGAGAAGTAATTAGTAAAGAGACTCAATCGGCAAGAAACAGGCAAAACTAGTTACAAGGCATCATCATTATACAGTAAATATTCAGAAAGATTACTTTGAGCTTTCTTTTGAAGGTATGTATTGTAATGGTTTCACGCACATCTAAAGGAAATGAATTCAAAAGTTTTGGTTCGAGGTAGATGGTAAGAGCTGGCTTGCCTGGTGAGGTAATTGTGGTATTGATTGTTGGTGGTAAACATAGAGCGCTCTGAAACAATCCGTGAGACAAACATTATAATGTAAATACCCTAATGCGATTTTTGACATTTGGACTAATCGTTGTTTAAGTTTGCGGAACAATTTTGAGTGTTAGACCAGCTGCTGTCACGAACAGCCCCTCGACTTGATCACAACAAAATGACATCAGAAGTTTTACTTTATACTAAAGCAATATCTTATACCTTACTTTACAAGATCCATTCCACTTTATTCTTAATAAATAGCTATTTATTTATTGTTATATTCTGTTGCTACATTTAACCACTTCAACAAAACAAAACATATTCGCTACCTATTTCCTCTGAACAAGGAAAAATAGTTTAACGTCGTTGGCCTTTGGAGCTGGGGATGTCGTGAGAGTGCTTCATACATATACACGAGAAAACATACTTTAAAGGACATCATTGGAATAAGTAAATATCAAGCTTCATTGGCTATCAATTCATTGGTGCATAGTTTCACCGAAATAAAATAAAATAAAATAAAACCACAAAAACTAAATGAAAGTCGTTGGCGCCATTTTCCCAACAGACCTTGTGGTTGTTTTGATTTGTTTATGTAAAGCTCGCTTCCCAAATTTCACCATGATGATTATCGGCATTTCTTCCTTCCATGAGACTGAAATAAAAACAAAATGGTGATGAATGAGTTGTAGCTTTCTTCGAAAAGATAGTTATCTAAATATTTCACGAAACAGCTCCTAAAGTTACACCTTGCAATGGTCTATTACGGTGTGCAAACAGAATATCTCGCCTTAAGAACAGTACACTTTTGTCTATCCAGAGCTAACGTCTTATCCGATACCACACCGAAAAGATACTACTGATTATTCTCTAAAAATATCAAATTCATAATAAAATCTGTTGAAATCGAGCAGAATCCATGTAGATTTGGTGATCACATTTTGAGAACCAATGCTATACTGCTATAGGTCATTTACGTAAGAATTCAAACTTTAGATATTTGGTTGGAATTTAAAGCAGGGAATCTTATTTGCACCCTCCCACAAACACAACAAACAGTCACTCATGCCATTGGGAAATTAATGAAGGGCATGTCTGAGAAATCTGAAGATTTTAATTACCTAGAATTTGAAGAATGCACAAAAAATATATGTTATTTAGTACATATTAGATATTGTTTTTGTCTCTAGGAGACAAAAATAATCAAAAGTCTAACGGTCAATATAATTCCTCAAAACTGAGTTTCTAGCTAATACACTTTGCTAAAGGTTCTTAGATGGCATTTTCTTCTACATACCAGTGCATTTACACAATGTTAATTTTCAGTCATGCAAAAAAGATACAAATTTGATTTCCATGCGCAAACCTCTGTTTTAGACACGGTGTACGGTGCTTAAAGACAGAAGTTAACATCATGGTGCTTCTATTTAAGAAATGGTAAAACTTTGATATATGAGCTACATAGTAGTGCTTAAATGGACAAATAAACATCCTAGAATACAAAATTTGGAAAGTTATGCTGTCACTGGCAAGATATCACCCCATGAATTATTACTGCAGTGGAGTATAAAATAGTCTAGATAAACACACAATAATCTAGTGGAGGGAATGGGCATGGCGAATCCGGTCAACCTGAGTATTCATAGATGCTCACTTTTTTAAAGAACTAAAAAATCATTTTGAAGTACAATTTTTTTAGGGCGTCATTTTGAAACTTTATCAAAGACACTTACAGCATGGAGGATTATGTAGCTCACATGTTTAAATTGTTGTCACTGTTAACTTGTGTCTTCAAATCTTATTTGTGCATGAGGACCAAAGACTTCATCTCTGTAATCATGGAATTATGCGTTTACTAACGATAGCACCTTTCAATAAAATATCGCACAAGCGACATCGCAGATGCTTTAAGCATTTGCTCGACCAGTAAGTGCCTCAGGCACTTACTTTTGGTGTGAGTGATTCTCCTCAGTAACTTAACAGTCAAGTATCAATCCGCATATCACGAAACATCTGCCGGCCGGCATCATCGTCAACAGCTAAAGAGGATATCCCATTCTCCCTTATCACAACACAAAGTTTATACAGGTGCTATTCTACGTCGACGTACTTGGACATTAGATATATAGTACCTATGATGTGGAATCAAGGTTTAAATACACTTTCAGACCACTCATATATTGTTAATGTGTTCTGGAAACCAAAATTCTTTTTCCTACGAACTTATTTCCAGCTTGGGTTGCTTTTTTGCTTTCCCTTAAGCAACAGGCTATCTGTATCTGTATCTGTCCGTAACGTACAATCACCGCTGCTGGTTGTCGCGTACGTGCCAACAATGACTACATTAAAAAAAAAAATGTGAGCTGTATAATTCTCCATGCTCTAAGTATCTTTGATAAGGTTAAAAAAATAAGCCCTTAAAAAGAAATTGTATTTCAAAATGATTATTTAGTGCATTAAACAAGTGAAAATGTACGAGTACTCAGGTTGACCGGATTCGCCTGGCCCATTTTATCCCGTGGACTTATACCCCTCCGCGGTGGAAATTCATGGGTGACGTTTATTCATGCATATCTTGCCAGTGGCAGCGTAACTTTTCAAACTTTTGTATTCTAGTGTGTTTTATTTGTCCAATTAAACACTATTACGTAGCTCAGATATCACAATTCGACAGTTTTCTTAAACTGAATTTCCACAATGTTTGCTTAGGTCTTTGATGTATCCAGGAAGCAAAACGCTTTTTCCTATGAACTTATTTTCAACTTGGGTTGTTTTTTTCCCTTTCTCTTACGTGCTTCTTATGATTGTCTTAGTTTCGCTCGATAAAATAAACCTCATTCACAATATATGAAAACAAAGAACGAAAAAGAAAGAGAAGAAAAAGAAGATTAAAGATTCGGTTCCAGTAAGATTCGAACCAGATACCTTGATATATGTAGACTAGCTCCCTAACCAGTGAGCTAGCTGAGATTTGGTGAGTGTAACAGCATTTTTTCATTCCCATGGTACGTTTATTTCAACTACAATTATTTTGGTAAGCACGTTTATTTAATCACATTTATACCATTTAACAACATGAGAATAAAACTGCAAAATATATCCTCGTCTCAATGTCTAACTTTCATTTTCAAGTGTGAGCAATGAGAGGAATGGATATGATAACATTGAAACTCTTCGCTGCCATTAATTTAATGACATCGACGATTTTAAAGAATCACCGTCGTGGAGCTTCACTTTCTTTTCACCACCCATAAGTGTTAGGATATATTAAGAGGACTAATATGTTTGTTTGTGGCCACACATCAGCACAGACCGTCAGACCTGTCGGTCTTGCATCATTCCACGCAATCACGGATATCTGAAATGAATTGTAAAACCTTAATGCAATAAACATCAGTCAAAAAGTCAATAGGACGGGAGCGGAGAGCACGTCATAACGATATAATGTTTATTAGTCTGATTTTATCAAGCGTGGTTGGAGTACATGTCACGGTGTATAAACACGTTAATGAGACGCGACGGGCTGGATTATGCGATATGTATCAAAAGAAATAGATTAAGTATACAATATAATCCTTAAGTAAGATGTGATAACATTTAATACAGTAATGAATTGCAAATGAAACACTGGGAAACTTTTTTAAAGAAACAATACGAGAAATGGTATAAATTTGTGTCCTGTCACCACGATACCCCGATAAAGTCACATTTGTTATGGAACATAATGATAAAAAGAGAAGTACTTTGGATAAAAAATATAAAAATATAAAATATTCAAACTTTTCTAACATAGCCAACATGTGAGGGTCAAGAAACTTTTGATTTTTGAGGATTCTTCACTTCCATACTTAATATCAATGTTACAATATTTGGCACTTTCCTTACACTTGGGTTATGCGAGTTTATCAGGGTATCGTGGTGACGCGTCACATTTATTTATTTATTTATTCATTCGTTAAGTGTATATATATATATATATACATATATATAAATAGTATAATATATATCTAATATTCAATCTTTCATATTGATTATTTACAATTGATCACTAAACTTGGGTTTTAATAAAGGCAAAATGTTGAACATTTAGTCTAACAAAATTGGGAATAGCCCTGAAAATGAAGAGTCAGTGGTCACATTCGTCACCAGTGGCCATGGTGTGACAGAGATGGAAAATAAAAACAAAATCCACTGATGACGAGTGTGACCACTAACTGTTCATTATCAGGGCTATGCCCGATTATTGTAGAAACATTTTTTTTTATCTTATGACATTATTAGTTCAACTGGCACTCCTTTTGTTATTTCTTTTGACTAATCATGAGGAGTAAGAGAACAAATAATTTTTAGTGATATATAATATTTTATATTCTTGCAACAATACGAATTTCGCATTATAATGAAAATTACTGTGATGATGGTGCAACTAGATTCTGGATCACTATTTCCACATCTTAGTTAGACAGCAAACACAAAACATGAAAAAAGACACCAATAATTCAATAACGTCACCTGGCAGCAATCAGTCTTCACGTTAAAGAAAACTTTATGGAGTTCAATGCACAGTTGTCCTTTTGGCGCGCCAGCGATGGCTTTTATTCAGCTATAACGTTTGTATACAGCAGACACAAAATTGAGATAGCACGTGTTATTTTATTTTCGGAAAGATCTTGACATTCGCGAAAAGGCAGGTGAACTGAACTACTTGTCGGTATGCGCTATACGGGGTGGTTTTCAATATGTCGCGGTAACGTATTACCTTTCAAGACGGGTTATCAACCTTTCGGAACAAATAATTAGAAGTAGAATGGGTATTTTGATGTTAATTTAGGGGATTTCTTCAGTTTTGTAGTTGGTTCAAAACGTATCTTGAAATCCATTTTGAAATCAATCGGTCAGAAAGGGAGGGGGGATGTACCCTAGCAATTACTTATGAAACTTCTTAGAAAGAAAAGTTTGAGTAAATTTTACCGTATTTGATGATATTGAGCATAATCTTATTGGTATCACCCGATGAACATTGAATTTCATTGAAATCTACAATGAAAACCTACTAAATCTTGTTAGTAACTCCTGATAAAAAATACAAATATAGGCCTAAATATGTTCCTTCTTTTTTTTTAAATAAAGAGGGCACAGTCCATTTAGTTACATCTGCTATTATGTTCCTGGATTAACTAACTGGTACTGGTTCAACAATTTCTAAATTGTATAGTGGCTGTCGAAAATTGATCACGATAGAAAATATGAAGTCGAACTATAACAGTTGGTATACCTTTGTCAGTGTGTGTGTGTGTGTGTGTGTGTGTGTGTGTGTGTGTGTGTGTGTGTGTGTGTGTGTGTGTGTGTGTGTGTGTGTGTGTGTGCTTGCATTTGTTGTTCGTGTGTGTTGGTTGTATTTGGTTCATGTGCCTCTCTGTTTTATTAATTTTATACCCAGACGGTTCTTTCATGGCTTCGATATTAGTTTTCAGAGATGAGATGTGTACTGCTACAGGCTAAGAGCTTACCCACCTCGTCCAAATTAGATTCTAAGACCTACAGAACAAAGAAAAATCATAATATCGGCTAGTTTGAACACATACGCTAGACTAAAGACATCAATAACGCCATCGTACTGAAAGTAAACCAATAAATCTTTTTTGTTAAATCATTGAAAACCTTCAATTAATCAGTATAAGTGGTCTACATCACTTGTTTGTCTGTTCAATGCGAACTTCATATTGCATATCTAAGGGGGTGATCCAGGAAAAAAATCAAGAGAGGGCTACGAGGTTGTTTGATGGGTTAAGTTTTGTTTACGAAATTTAGTGTTTATAGGCAATGTTTAACAATGTTTCAAGTTTGAAAAACTCTAAGCTACGCAATGTTTCATGATAATATGTGTCTCTGATAAGGTCCAAACTTGAAACCCTGGGAAAAAATTGTACTTCAAAACGATCATTACATTAATAAGTGAAATTCATTGGGTGACCACTGTAGCATCCTAGTTTCCCCCATGGAATGCTGTCATATACCTTTTCTCCAGGGGAGATTAAGTCATATTTTTTTAAATTTATCTGTGTATATTTTTCTAGTGACAACATAACTAAATTTTTATGTTTTAGGATGTCTATTTGTCCATTCAAACACTATCATGCAGGCAGGTCAAACTTTGACATTTAATGTCAAAGTTTGACAATGTTTTAAAGTGGTGCGTCCACAAAATCTCATCATGTCATCATGCTGACATCACACGTCGTGTTGCAACCAACTTAGGATGTTGCAAAATCCTCCAAAAACATTTTCATTTGATTGACTCAATGTTATAGGCATCCAGCCCAACAATCACGTGTCATTGTGCATCCGTTACGGGTACCGTACACTACATGTATATCGGGGAGGTTTTGTATTGGCATCTGACGGGTAGTTACTGTTATACTTTCCCCTTCTCCGTGAATGTGTTACTGATACTAGAATGTATTCTGCTTGATAGCAGACAAGCTGTTGCTTTATCAAAGCAGGATATCATGTTGCTCTCATAACCAAGAATTATTATCTACATGTCATGCAAGATCGCTCATCACATGGATGCCCTTCATGATGCTGCAATACTGTTGCAATGCTGTACACGTGTCTAGAATAAGATATTTACTGGCTCTCACGTTAAGTCATTAATCTTGTTTATCTGAGTAGCAGGGTAGGGTCTTCAGATTAAGGGGCATCTAACACTGACCAGTCCTTATGTGTCGGACAAACCTGTCGATTGTTTTAAACTTCTGTAAATAAAAAAAATGCATCAAGACACACAAAGTAAATACAAACGGAATATAAAAATGCTTACGAAGAAGACAAAATTATGAAATAAACAATAATGACAAGATTATGAAATATTAAGTAACTGATTTACTTTATAGAAGTATTGGCCTAGGGTCTTCGGATTAATGGGTATCTACACCGACCCTTGTTTGTGTGTCAAATGTGTTGATTTTTTTTTATTTTACTTCTGTAATAATAATAAAAAAAGATGCATGTACATCAACATAAATAAAGTAACATACAAACGATAACTGATTTACTTTATAGAAGTATATGTATTATAAATACAATGGGGGAAACAAACTCAGAAGTATTACGACTAGACAGCTTATATACAGGAGCATTTTTTTTAGCGATATTCGTCTTTAATGCTGGTTAAAAGTAGACATGCAAGTAATATTAAAAAAAAACAACTCCGAAATATTTTGGAATATTGTGCGATCTTATGTTTCTATGTGTACAAAAAAAATCAAAGCAAATAGTTGTGACATTTTCAAGAACATGTAAGTTAAGACCATGTAAAATTTAGTAGACAATGTTTAATGTTTATATTTTGCAGACCCACACCCACCCCTCATGAGCAAACTTTAAACAAAGGTCAGGGGTGGGGTATCTAAGTTTTTGCACATATTCCCCTGGGGTTGCTATGAACCTCCTACGCATTCTGGACTCCTAATAAACAAACCGATACAGGGCTCACACATCATTATGCTTGTTAAGTTTTCCTAAGCCTAATAACTAACGCTGACAGAACGCAGTATTGAAAGGTCCCTCGAACTACACCTGACCTGTGCAAGGACAGAGCCAGATCTACTCAACAGTATAGGTCACCCGTATACTAAGATATGGTAATGTAAAAGGGGCATGAGTGCATTATGATATATGATATGCTATTGGTAACTTATGCCATTAGACCTTTGGGGAAACATATGTATCCAAACAAATTGCGCGGCTAATTTCTCTCGACGTATCCGTCTTATTGTTTGTCTGCAGATTGGATTAAGTGTATGTTCCTCCGGTATGTTATGGTAAAGCCTTTCGACATTATAAATCGAGAGTCCATCACGTAAAACGGCGAAGGTCAATTATAAATATGATTAATTTGGTTATGATTGATTTTTCTTTCTTGCTCCCACTTGGTATTAATGTTCCGTGCATCAGCGCAAGCTAACAAAGCCGCTTTGCATTCGCCGGAAGGAGGAGCAAAGAAGTTACGTTGTTGTCAAACTGTTTTTTTCTACGTACACTTCTGAATAATTTGATATGGAGTGTATGCCTTGAATTCTGGCCTGGCGCTTTGCACCTAAGGCGCTTTTGGAGTTAACTGAAATATGCAATCCATTTTCTTTTCGTATGGGTTGCAATTTTAAATTGGCAAGGTCGTCTGACACGATATATTGCACGAAGAATAGGAGGAAGAATGTTACTAACAGACTTACATATATTCGGCAAGCTGTGGTGTGTGTGTGTGTGTGTGTGTGTGTGTGTGTGTGTGTGTGTGTGTGTGTGTGTGTGTGTGTGTGTGTGTGTGTGTGTGTGTATTTATGTGTTCTTATGTTTGTGTGTGTGGGAGTGTGTGTGTAGGGGGCGTGTGTGTGTGTATGTGTGAATGTGTTCTTATGTCTGTGTGTGTTTGTTTGTGTATGTGCCTGTATGTTGTATGAGTAGATTTTTCATGTGTGTTTGTGTGTTTATATATACATGTTTATATACATGTGTGTGTTTGTTTGTGTATGTGCCTGTATGTTGTATGAGTAGATTTTTCATGTGTGTTTGTGTGTTTATATATACATGTTTATATACATGTGTGTGTGTGTGTTTGTGTGTTTATATGAAGAGCTTAGTTCCAAAAGGCGCTTAATCCATTTTCACCAAAAATGAGTTAGTAACGTCAAAATATTTGATACCTATTTATCTTTTTACAGCCCAAATTTGGAAGTCAAATTCCACGAGCAAGTACGAAGTATCTGGGGTTCAAGTTTCATTTTTCCATAGACGCGTGTACAAACTCAGGCAAAGAATTGCATTTTTCTCCGAAGTTACTGAAGTGGATTTGGCACCTTTTGGAACTAAGCTCTTCATATATACATGTTTATATATATGTATATATATATGAATAATTCTATAATCCATCCACATACATGCGAATGAACTATAGGGGGCGTCCGAAATATTGTTGATTTTGCCTTCAGGACACTGAATAAATAAACACTAAACTAAGTGCTTTATTTATTTGTTTTATTTATTTTGATAAACACTAAACTAAGTGCTTTATTGAGCCGCTGTGAAAAAACTATCACAGCACCGGCTCGGGTGGGGATCGAACCCACGACCTCCTGATTACTAAACAGGCGTCATTACCACTTGACCACCGAGAGTGCTCGAAGGCCATAGTGTTAATTATAGATTCTAATCCACCCATGATGAAGAATTGTGTGAATAATTCTATAATCCATCCACATACATGCGAATGAATTATAGGGGGCGTCCGAAATATTGTTGATTTTGCGTTCAGGACACTGAATAAATAAACACTAAACTAAGTGCTTTATTTATTTGTTTTATTTATTTTGATAAACACTAAACTAAGTGCTTTATTGAGCCGCTGTGAAAAAACTATCACAGCACCGGCTCGGGTATATATATATATATATATATATATGGTGTCGAGCTGGGAGTTGGGAGTAGGATTGAATGAAGTATCTGTGTGTGTGTGTGTGTGTGTGTGTGTGTGTGTGTGTGTGTATGTGTGTGTATGTGTGTATATATGTGTGTGCGTGTGTCTGTATGTGTGTCTGTGTGTTTGTATGTGAAGGGAGATGCTCACCAAAGAACGCCTGCTATCTCATTACATACAACGTAATATTTCTAATACTGCAAAAGCAAATTATAACGTGATAAAATGCGTAACTGTTTGATTTAAAGAGAGATTAGGAGTTTATTGTTTGCAAGAAGAGTAAACAATAACAACAACAAAAACCAAATGAATGGCAAAAGTTTTATTTGTAGTATGATTCTAAAAGTCTGCTAATAATAATAAAAACGATTAAAAGCTCGTGTGTTAATAATAAAAACTTTAATAAATCTGATAGAAATAAAAACAATTATGATTATGATGATGCTAATGATAATAATAGTAATAATTCTTATCATACTATTACTTCTATTATTTCTACTACCACTACCACTACCACTACCACTATCACTACCACTACCACTACCACCACTACTACTACTAATCCTAATACTTATAGTAATACTCTTACTAGATGAAGAAA
>JZLH01S0245970.1:20684-43051 GCA_001188425.1 Eucidaris tribuloides
AAAAAGGGGGATTAGTGTACTTGTACTGGTGGGGGAAGAATAAGTTGAAGGGGTATTCAAGACATCGTTTAGCAACGTTTTCATTTACAAAAAAAAATAAAAAATAAGCTATATGATCCTCCACGCCACTAGTATCTCTGATAAGGTCTAAAAGTGAAGCCTTTAAAAAAAATTGCAGGTCCTAACGATCATCCAGTGCTTTTGAAATGTGAAAATCAATGAGCAACTTTACCAGTTCCCTTTCCCCATAGACGGCTGATGTAAAAATTTTGTCCCCGTGACATTAGTATTTATTAATTCATTATTTATCATATTTATCTGTACTTATTTTGCACTTGACAGTATATTTGTCTGAAGTTTTTGTACTCTAGGGTGTTATATTGGTCCATTCAAATACTATCATTTACGTCAGATTTTAGAGTTTGACTGTTTGTTTTAATGGGGCTTCCACAATGCCTTTAAAGATAAATTGGAGTACCGATCGATGGTGGAATATCTTACTTCCATCAGAGTTCCTCATTCTCTTAGCGTCCAGGAGAAATCATATTATATTCGCATTGCTATACGAAAAGCCCATAAAATGTTAACAAATATTTGTAGGATTGACAGCTTAAACAATGATTACGAGAAGACGAGCCATATAGTTTTTCTTCCATCTTTGGCATGGCGTCGCAATATTCATAATTAACATTGTTTCTCGCATTTTTATGCAGCAGGTTTGTGTGGAGATTTTTCTGTTACAAATCAGAGTTTTCTGTTATGTTTAAACTGCTTTGTCATGTACCAAAGTGTCAGTTTCAGAAAATCAAGTGTCAATACATGGTTTCCATACTTTTTTTGTTCAAATAATGCAGTTTTGCAAGAACTCGATATTATATTTAAAGGCATATTTTAACAATGATCACAGTTTAAAAAAAAATCTAGGCTATTTAATCCTCTCAGCTATAAGTGACTCTTATAAGGTCTAAATATTAAGCTTTGAAAAATATACTTGAAAACGATCATTTAGTGCTTTTGAAGAGCGAAAAATTCACGAGTACCCTATTTTTGCCATGCACATTTCCCCATACACTATACATGTATAATTCAAGTGTAAAATTTAACCATATACTTTGCCAGTTGCAGCATAACTTTCCAAACTGTTGCATTCCATGATGCGTACTGGTATTTGTCCATTAAATCACTCTCATGTAGTCCAAATATCGAAGTTTAACATTTTGTTTAAACTGAATTTAAGCCCCATAGGCTAATGTTAATTAGTGTCTTTAACCCCTGGATCTATACCCCTGTCATCACCTCCTAGACCGGTTTTAAGCTTCACGATCATGATGAACCACACATGACACGGTTTTAAATGTCTCTTTCGTTCCGAGGGATCTATGGCATCTGGAGGATCTGTTTCGTCTGGCATTCAAAAGAGGAAAAACCAAAAGTGCAGCTGCACCACACCAAGTGTTAATTAACACGCGTGCGTGTTTCATTAATGGGTATAAACAATGGACGGTAGAGGCGATGTCATTTTGTGAACAGAGCGTTAGAACACACCCCGTGCCTAACGTGATTATACGGCGCACTGTTGAGTTACGTTTTACGGTGATTACCCAGAGTCTGTGATTCTTGCTGTTCATTAGAGGCTTATTTGTTTTGATACATTCATCTTTTAATTCATCACTATAGGGAGGTATTAAGAAGTTAATTGCTGAATGTTTATGGTTGACTGATGAAGTAGGCCCTTGCATCAATTAAAATAACACGCCCTGGTACTTTCAAATTACAAGCGGTGTGTCTTTAGAGACAAATTAACATCTTGGAAGCACCATTTAAAACTTAATTGTCAAAGTTTCACATCTGACCTACATGGTGGTGTTTAAATGAACAAATAAACTCAAAGTTAACACAGAAATTTAGACAGTTATACTGTCACTAACAAAATATACACAGAAGAATATTGGCATATGACTTAATCTCCGGTGGGGAATGAGTATGGATTGAATTTCACAATTTAAAAGCACTTAATAAATGATAATCGCCTTTAACTACAGTTTTTCAGGGTTTCATTTCTGAATCAGAGACATAAATAACATTAAGGATTCTGTAGCTCAGATTTTTTAAAACTTGAATCGTTGTTAAATTCTGCCTTTAGGTTAAATGACACTACATCGTTCACAAAGAAGCCATCCTTGATTTTGAACAGCTTAACTCAAAAAAAAAAAAATCCCTGAATCCACTTCGATGAATAATGAGTTCTAAGCATCTGTACAGTGACCAACTACTATCTCGTCGCATTATAGAATTTGGACCGAAATTACCTAGACTAGTAGTAGTACGATACATTGGATGTAAGTTCCATTTTAGCCCTGAGGCTCGTGTACAAACATTGCCAAAGAAATGCATTTTATCCTCATAAAGTCATCGAAGTAGATTTAGTACTTTTTTAAAAGCAAGCTTTTCATTTTTACACGATGGTACTTCGTATAATCGGAGACACTTTCACACCTGACGATGGATTTGTAAACATTAATATTCCAAGTTTTCAGTAATAGTTCGCGAACGAGGACGCAGCATCGTTTAAAGCTCTTTAAACATTTAATGAAGCGCGCCACGTGGCCTGGGCTGCTGAGCGCAACGATGGTGTGTTTATTTGAAACTTGAGTGGCCCCTGACAAATAGACGTAGCACTCTTAACATCCAATCATGTCTTTGATTACACGTGCTGGTATGTAGCCATCCAGGGATCGCGAGCCCCGGATGATGAAAGGGCTATAAGCCATGAGGTGGTAGGCTACTGATGTCAAACACATACGCACGGTCGTACGCCCGCAAGCAAACATTCATACAAGTACATAGGCACGCACGCGCGCGCACACACACACACGCGCGCACACACACACACACACACACACACACACACACACACACACACACACACACACACACACACACACACACACACACACACACACACACACACACACACGTACCACATACATGTATTAAAGAGAGACAGAAATACCATAACATACACAGACACAGACACACACAACATTGCAGTCGATATGCCGAGTATCACCTACTTTATCTTTGCCTGATGTTTCCAAGAATTTCAACATTGAACTTATAATATACACAGATAAGAACTATTGAAACCTGTAAAACACATCATTGCAGTAGTATTCAACATACTTGTAAATACATCATTCTGCCAGACTTTCAACACCAGTAGGGCTATTTCCATCAATAGGCTTGTTGGAAAGTACATTCATGCAAGCGACTGACGAAAAAGTCACAACATATTAAGAGCAAATGTTACAATGTTACCAATATTCTTAGCTGCAGCATACAAACCCAAACCGAAGTTTTAGTGTGTAACTACATTCACAGTTATTCTAAAGTTCATGATTTAGTGCAATGTTATTTGGAGAAAGGCTAGATCATCTGTATTTTTTTTATTCAAATGAGCAACCGCTGACTTCATTACCACACACCGCGCTCGATGCATATCATTTCATCGCTGCATAACTCAATGAAAACATTTCGATGTACATCATCGAAATCATCAAACAAGCCTACTTAATTCACCTGTTGGGTATGTATCAGTGTTGCGTAGTGAACAACCGTACGCACGCAAGCGTCACAATTAATTAGAGTTGTAATTAAGTTAACGGTTTGACATAAGTTCACCTCGGGTAAACGAGATGACAAAAAATAATGAATTAAGAAATCGATCATCTTGTGTGACTTTTTTATACGCCACAATATCAATATCAACCAATCAAACAACCAGTCACTCAAAGAAACATATACATAGAATTAACTATGTATAAATGAAACAAATACATGTAAATAATTAAGGATTATCGATAAGAATGTAAGTAAACAGAGAAATACATGTGTACATAAATAGATAAATAAATACTTGAAGAAATGTAGTTTTCGTTTTCTGTCCACGCCCTTACCCATCATAGCCAAGTGCTTGTGCTGCTGACTGGCTATCAGTGGGTTTCAGGTTCAACTACGCGGGACTGGATGCCTTCTGGTAACAGCGATTAAGTTAACTTTCTGGTCCTTGTCATCCGAAATGATGACAAAGCACTGCTACTACTACTACTACTACTATACTACTACTACTACTACTAGTCCTATTGGGTCACTTTTTTCTCTGAGTCATTAGAAATAGATGATCAAACATTTGATTCTAATTTACATATCATTAATTTGATAATACAGAAATGAACAGCAAACCTGCTGGGCAACAGAAAAATATAATGTGAAGGACAAAACAACAAATGCATATAGCTTAAACATGTTAAATACATTCTAAAAATTATTTGTTATTGATTTGCCATCATTATTGGTGACAGAACTATAAAAGCGAACTCAATCGTCATTAACCGCAAACATCCAGACCCCTGGCCTGTACTTATATGCACGTCGATATGTGACCACAACACCGGGTTTTCACCCTTCTCTCTTTTTCGATGAAGTGCATGGATTCCTTTACGCGCTGAGGAGTTTCTTGTCTCAACACGGGACCTCGAGCTTTACGTTCTATCCGAGAGACAAGGTATAATGAAGATAAGTGCCATAACGCCATAACCACGAACACAAGTGTCATGACGTCACTCTAACGAGTGATGTTAGAATTGGGAAGCCAAAAGTCTTATACACTAAGTCATGACGCGTCCCCAGTAATGAATTTTCGTTAACTTGTTTCTATATCTCTCTGTTATTTTTCTTTCGCAGATGTGTACGCCTCGGAGGTGGAAGCGCTCCTGCGACTGAAGCTATTCAAAGACTACAACAAACTACCGCTACCCGTTGGTAATGCCTCGGATATCCTCAATATATACTTCGGATTATCCATGCAACAGATAATTGATATTGTAAGTATAATACTTTGAAGAAATATGATTACAAATTGTACTTAGAGATTGTGTGCATGATTTGCGCACCCCGAAATTAACTAACAACAAACTAAGCTAAAGACAATTATAATGTAAAGATTCACACAAAATCTTCACCTGTTACAAATACTTTCGTAAAAGGAAGCTCTGATAAAATAAGTAGCCCACTAAATTACAATTTTATACAGCCGTTAAAATATTCTGACTGCCAGACCAGATTCGTGTATCATCTAGTGAAATTGAATACCTTCTGATCAAATCTAGCTAGGTCAAAAAGTCACACCAGTGCAGTTGAAATATTTTCGAGTAATCTTTGCTACGGTTGGACTCTTTCGAATTCAAAATTAGTACATGAAAGTTACATCCAGTGTCTTCAATCTAGAGTACTGTCACAAAATATAAATTGAACATCGGCCCAATTTTACATGATTTATTTTTGAGATTTCAAAACATTACAACGTATGAATCTAAAATTTTGAAGATTGCATCTGTATGTGTCTATCTTTAGTGGGATCAAATCTGAGCAAAAATAATTTAGTGCAAATAAAAAAAAGCCTTTAAAAAATAACATTTTAAAGAGTAATGATATGATTGGAGTGGGTTATCCAAAAACTTCCGTTACCATGCCTCTGATATATGCTTCGCATTCTTCGTGTCACAGATGAGTGATGTAACTTCGAGAAGTATAAATACAAATTGTACTTAAAAGTACGATTTTAGCGGGTAATGACATGATTGGATTACCAGTCAAAATGTGTCAAAAGTAATAATTTAAAACATAACACCATATATCTCTGGCTAGATTGCATGTACATACAGGCTTGAGGATTTGCCTTAAATTTGTTTAACCGAAGGGAAACAGAAAACGTAGTAGTTAGAATTTAATCTTACAATATTAATATTTGACCTAGTTATACTAAACTCCAGTAGAAATTTTACCAAATGCTGTTCAGATTTTATATTTCGGTTTACACAATGAAGGGAACAACTTTTTCATGACTCTATTTTGTGATCGACAACTTTAAAAAAAAATGGGTCAACTGTGATCAGGTACACATGGGAAATGTTGAGCCAATTCTTTCTGTGCCGTCACTAGATAATATGTACTTTATGACGTCCTAAAAGTTATGGGTAGAAATTCCGATGCCTAATATAAGTCGATAATTTGATTAGTCCCTGTCGCATTACGGTGCTGCCAATTTGAATTTACTTCTAAATTCGATGACGACCTCGAGAACGCGTCCGTTGAAAAGTGACTGGACGAGACAGACATTGTCCCTATGGCAGTTGTACAGTCCCGTTCTTAGCGACGTAGCTATTTTTTTACAGTACAAAAGGGTATACACTAGTGGGTGGATCCTGGGTTTGAGAAAGATGAGACCGTATAAAAGGTATAAAAGGTGTACAAAAAATATTACAAGAGCCAACGCGGCCACAGTAGACTGCCGACGCTTACGTTATTTTGTCGGAAAAGATGCGGAGCAATAATTTTCAAAGTCTAACCCCCAAAAAGTACTGGAAAAGAAAATGAACTTCTAGCCGTATATGCTTAACTACAAGTCATGTATAAATTATGTATGGTTGGACAATTCTGCTTTTCTCCACCTGAAACCGCCAGTAGGAGCTTCAAAATTTTACAGTTGCACTTTTTGAAGATTTTTGTTTTATTTTTTTGTATTAAAATAGCTAATACAATATTCGAGCTACAAAATAATTGGTTTCGAATCTTTCATTTCCCTTGTGTCACATTGTTTACAACCAGTTCTCACCATTTAACGTCGTTTCTGATTGTCCATTGCTTAAATATTTGCTTCAATGTAGCGACAGGAACATTCGACACGTATATTCGACATCTTCTCGACAGAGAGAAGTAAACAAGAAACGATTCGTATCTATTATCTGAATACTGCCGACGCGGGGTTTCATCACGCGGTCGTTTAGTTGTTCCATCTCCAAGTCCTTGGGGTCGTATTGGAAAGAGGAGATGAAACTTTCGACATAAACTTTCATCATAATCTTTCATCAAAGTTCCCGATTTCGTTTGTATCCAAGTAAAAACATATTATACGTGCATATAACAGAGGGATTCTTCACTACAAATGTAATAAATAGGTGATAGGATTGGCAAGGATTGGCACTTTGAACAGGTGTATTTTCTGTCCCTGGCTCTCTTGTTGCAGTATTTACATTGTCCCTCGCAATGATTTCTGTGTTAGTAATTTTTCAGCATGGTGACTTGTTTAGAGGTTTTGTTAGAACGAAGCATTATGTTGTTTTAACTTAATTTACTTTCTTCTGTACTTCTGTACATTTTCGGAGTACCATCTGTTCAAAATAGCCCCAAAAACAGTTGAGATTAAAATTATGCTGTTCTGCAAGTACTCAATCTTATCTATAACACCAAAGTATAATTTACCTCAATGAGCTAAGCATTTCATATCTTCAGAAGATAAAGACAATGTACATTCTTATAAATAAATTACTACAAATATGACGTAGACCTCCGTCCCCTCCAGCTCCATACCCAATATTGTGACAACGAGTAAGTTGTTATTATTAATTCATGTCTGAACCAGCCCCCTTGGTGAGACTTGCACTGCGAACGTTAATAAGATAAATATACGCAATATCGCTGGCACGCGCGCGCAGCAGGTACCAAAAGCTCCTAATCGTAACATAAGAAAAGGCATCACTGGGTATATGTTTTTTCCTCTTCTTCTTTTGAAATTACTTCGCTGCATCTGTTTGACACATTCAAATTAAACGAACGAAATAGAGCAAGAACTCCACCTAGGTGCACCCGCTGGCACTGTTGTGAAAGTCATTGCCATCTAAATCGACAGAATTGCTCCACTGCATTAGGAATTCAATACAGCTCACAGTAGCATTACGTCGTAGACGCGAGTACAAGGAGGTTTTAATTGTGTGACATTTAAGAAAGGTTTCGTAATGCCATTGTCCCATTCCTTACATTATCACTTATCTTGCTTCATTTATTGACTATATTCGATGGCACTTAAATGACTTAATTTTCTTGGCACACAAACAGAGGTAATACAACAGTCAATCAAGGTTTAATAATGTACATGTAAACTTCTGTACTGAAGAGAGCGTGTTTAGCAAGTTAACATAGTGTTAAGAAATTGGACACTAATGTTGAGTGATTTGACACACGATGTTTAGCCTCTAAACAAATTTACAAAGTAATTTGTTGCAAGAATGTGTTTAGAAATGCGTTTGCTCGTGTACTGAGATAAAGAAAATGGTCATCTCCTAGATACAATATCATTATTTTTCAAGTAAAATACGCATTGTGACCAATTTCAGTGAAAACAGAAACAGTTCACATTTCTTTCTCTTAACAAAAATGCTGACTTGTAACAGATACTTTTGGTATCTTTGTTTAAATTATGTATACAAATTTATACAAGAATTGAAATTGCTGCAAATAACAACATGCAAAAAAAAATATATATATACATAAACACAGTTTCTCAAGGTGAAGAAACGTACTATCACATTGGATAATGTCTGCTCCGTGCATTGGGCAGTGACGTTTTGATAGGATCAGGTAGACATTGAATGAAGCTCACGGTCTGGATGTACCGATATCAAATTGGATAAATTAAGTTACCTTTAAATTTGACACCAACATGATAATTGGGTCGAGTTACTTGTTTATGACAGTCGCCAAATATGATACAGGTATGGAATAGCTAGGAAGCAATACGTCACGGCTGATAGTCAAACGGTTCCTCTGAAATAGCACAGAACAACAATTCGTGCATGTTGTACATCTGCTCGTTATTATTGTAGCATTAGTTCGGGATACGTTTTGTTACGGAAGCTTTAAAATGTCATCGAGAAGACGAAATAATTGCTTCGTCTTCTCGGAGGCACTTTTAAGCCCCCGTAGTTTATTGTATGATTCGCGTTGTCGCTTTGAATAGAATACAATGTAATTATGATTTTGAATGTTTCGTTACAACTTAATATGCTCGACAGTATACGAGCTTACGACCGTTATGCACCTGTCTTTTGTATGTTTGTTATGAAAGCTTAAAGATTCCACCGGTAAATCCAGATACTTATCTTGTCTTATACGTGACACTTTTAAGCTCCTGAAGTTTTTACATGTGTCGCACTAACGCTTTGCATAAAATAAACTGCAATGATAATTTAGAATGTTTCGTCACACCAAATTGTCTATGTTCACTTAAATATAAGTTAAAGAATAAAGACTTCATATTTATTTCAAGAAGAATGCTGTCCAGTACATTGACTGCAATTGTTTTTTTTTTACAGTATGTGAATTATTACCGAGCAATAATAAGTATTGTTTGTGAATGTTGCAAGAAGTAATCCGTCTTTATTCACCTCCTCTTAATTCAACTTTATCGTTGAATTTGTTTTATTTAACATTTTCTATATTTTTTATGCAGGATGAAAGAAATCAAGTTTTGACGTCAAAAGTATGGGTAAAACAGGTAAGTAATGCAAACAAAATATAAACGTGTGCATGTTGCCTGAGCGATGTTTATTTTACTTACTTGATATGTTAAGTGTGTTGTGTGTTGTAAAAAACGGGGATCTCTCAATTTAAAGGAAAATGTAGCCAGCAACTGACAGGAATAAGTTAAGAAAGATTTTGGGTTCTTGCCAACCAATCAGATTGCACGTGCACTGGACTTGAGCTGACCCTACGTGACCGATGCATGCCGCCTGACGTGCGTTAATCGCGTCGTAGTAATGTATGCACTTTTTGGATCAATAAGCTCCTCCCCCTGTAGCTGTTTTGGCGATTTTCCTCTATGGAAAATTGAGCAAAGACTTAATATTAACAGAAATATTCTCTAATTGATATGGCCTTGCTGAGGGTAAGTGTCACACATTACCCCTTGTTTATCTTTATTTTTATCACCATGTACCATTATTGTCACAATGCTCACAATGTCATTTTTTCTTAACTTATTTCTGTTAGTTGCCGGCTACATCTTCCTTCAAGTGTACACTTGTGTCCACTGCGAAAAATCGTTCTTTCACATTCTTTATGACTCCCACTCAAGTTAGTGAATTACAATAGGCATACAATGCCAACAAAAAATATTAAAGTAATCTCAATTGACAATAGTAAAGACAAACTCTTCGGTTAATACTCGATCCAGACGCCGACCTTCACCAGTAATTTAACATTCGATGCCACAGTCTAATTTAATCAGGGATTTTCAAGAGACATAAACGTTCCAAATACAAACGTTTTGTTTTATTTATTATAGTAATTCTTGAAAACGGGTACCCTTTTTCTGAGGAAATAGTTCACATTAGCTATCCGCATTGTCCCGAGTCTACCGTTATTTAGGCATTCCATGGCAGGCCATTTCACGTCATTTAATTCAGGGATAATACAAACAAAATCAATGTAATTAATTTAAGTAATTGCGAAGTAAGAATATATTTGGTCTCGATCGTTTGAAAAGGTCACACGACCGTTGCCTTTATGGTTGCGATCGAATTGTTGATTACGTTGAAAATTACGTGAGCGGCGGGACGGTATTCCATGCCAATTTGGAGTGATTTGGAGAAGGATTTGCTCGCATGAGCAGGTGGATAACTAGGATGTAACCTGGAGGACGAGATCAAGATGAAATACCTGCCTGAATATCTGGGACTCGTGTAGAGAGAAATATTTATTTCTGCATCCGTAATACTATAGTTACAAACTCCAGTTGCTGCTTTGCAGAATAGAGTCGCGATACACACCCTTGAGAAAAAATTTACCCTCGGCATGTCTTATTGCTTTGCAGCAAAAAAGTAGGTATATCTTTTCAGTTTTCGTGACATACCACAAAAGTATTACAGCTATATTACAAATCCTTCAGGAAAGATTTAACGAGAAAAAAAATGATGGTATGATTACATTTTACTGTGACAAAAGTCAACCATTCCAGCCAAAAGCTTGATAATCCATTTCTGCAGGGGGCAGGGGCTGTCTTTACAGTTCTCAAGTTGAGTAGAAAATTATTTCAACATGTTATTGACAAAGATCCTCGGAAACTCATATGCTTTATTAATGTTAGTAACCAATGACACTTAGGCTATTCTAGAAATAGCGTAAACGTGACATGGAATTTCATGAGTCGAAACTAAGATCGAATGTGTGAATACCCTTCTACATTTTCAGAGTAAGTAACTACCAATCTTCATGTAGCCCAGAAGTGTCTTGCTCATGTAGCACAAGACTCGGAGACTTAACTCGCTGTAAAGCGTTGTATAACACTTCATGCACCATGTTACGGAACCTCATACCAAGATAAACAGAACTCGAAACGGATTGGATTAAAAAGAAGAATAAACTTTCAGGTGACACAAGGTGAAGAGGTAAAACAGAAGACAGAGAGAAGAGACCTCGAGCCGCATCCCCCGGGGGAAATGATATGGTTAGACGAGGCTCTGCGAAGATGTAACAGACACTAACTCGACTTCATTAGAACATCTTATTACGTCTTCTTGACTGTGAAATACAAAGTGTGAGGAGACGACATACATTTCGAGGAATATTTCCAAACAGCTGAAACAGTCATGAACACCCGGCACTTGTCTGTCAGTGATATGCCTTGTGTTACTTAAAGGTGTGTGTTCCCATGTTGCTTAAAGACACTATAACACTGTGGAAGCCCCATTTCAATTTCTTTCAAACTTTGACATATCTGACAGTGTTTGAACGGACAAATAAGCACCCTATAAAACACAAAACTTCAGACAGTCATGTTACTCGTAAATTATGTACAGATAAAAATCGGCATATGAATTAATGTCAGCTGACGGAAATTTTGCAACACAGCAGTATATGAAGGAAAACTAGAATGGCCGATCAATGATTTTCACTTTTTAAAAGCACTTAATAATCATTTTGAACTGGATTTCCTTCCAGGTCTTAGTAGCATGGGGAATCGTGTAGCTCAGGTTTTTTTTTTAACTGGAAACATTGTTATACGATACCTTTAAAGGTGTATGTTCCCGTGTTACTTGCAGGTGTGTGTCGATCCAGTATTATTTGTGTCGTTTATGACGTTGGAGAGGTGACAACAACCTCGTGTCTCCCAAAAAATGTTACATGTTCCCAAATGCCACACAAACATGGCAACATTAACATACAGTCAAACCTGTCTCAGTGGACATCTGTTCAAAATGGATACCTTGCCTGTATAAAGGACACGAAACCAACGCCCCAGAAAGTATAAAACATGTACAAATAAATGAACGTGTACTCAATGAAAGACTGAAATGCGAAAGTTTTTTTTCACCCCCAACGACAAAGGAGATGAAGTTTTTAGTTTTTTTTTATATCAACGACACCTTAATTATCAAAGATAATATTGGACCACCTTTTCTATGTTATTATCGATTGTATCACATACGTTTCTTCTACATGAATTTCAGTAATTAATCTGTTAGAGAATGAGGAAGAGCTGTAAGCTTGTTAAAGCCTCAGTTGAGTGTTCCTGAGCTGAACTTGCTTACATAGCTTTTGTAATGTAAAATTGACTACCCCTGCAAACGGAATGATTCGTTGAAATTAAATTAAATACGAGATATCTTGGGCCGGAGTCTATGGAAGATGTGTGATATATTGAAATCAAATCAATTTAATTCATTTTATTTCCTCAAATAAAAACAACTAAGAATACAAACGAGCAATATCAAACTTAACGTAACATTTAGCATGTAACATGAACATTAAAAAAAATCGAGGGGAAACAGCCAAAAAGGAGTAGAAACCTTATAGTGAGGCCGACCCATAATATAATGTGAAAACATGCAAGAGATGAAAATTTATGCAATAACAAACAATAATTATGATATAACATGAACAAATAAACTAATTAGCTACATGTACACTACAAACAACAAACAAACAAATACAATGCCATGTAAAAAAATATATTCGATTACGTAGATAAATTGCCGTTCTTCTGCAATAAAACCTTTTTGAATTTACACTTAAAAGCATTCAAAGTACTGTATTTACTTTACGAATATCATCCGGTATGGAATTCCAAACGACTGGACCATGGTGAAAAATTTACTTTAAATACAATGATACAAATACAAATCGTCTATTATGATTGTATTTATCAACAGCCAAGATCAAAAATAAGAGCCAAGGTACCATCATTTAAAATCCAAAACATCAATGTCTCTTTTTTTTAATCCCAAAATCACATCAATACAGACGATCAGTTTTGAGGGAAAACTGATGTAGAAGCATCGTTACAAACTTATGTCCAATAAATCTACGACGGTAGAAACTAGAAATCTTCAACGCGTTACCTTGTGAGTGACCGACTTTGTTCATGGTGTTGAATATCAAACAGTAAATCGTATCTTTCCGAACAATTATAGGACTTAAACAATTTTATTTTCTGCGTATCTTCCTGAAGCTGAATCAAATCTGAGCAAAACAAAGATAACCTATGGATAGCAATGACACTCTCTTTAAGCTCGTTTTACACTCAGAACGTTGAATAGATATATGAGAATGCATGTCAACGATATTGTGCCTGAAACTCAAATGTACTCCTTGCACGCGTGTCAGAATGAAAGATACGCCGAACATGCTGCGAGACAAGTTATTGAGAAGTGTCGTCTGTCCTCAACTTCGAACACATTTCATATTTTGCTTGATGCGAAAGCAGAATTTGTTTTGTACATCAAAAAGTAATTCATACATCGTGAAATTCCGTTTCATATCGGTGTGGGATAGTTGGGATGGCCACACAACATGACGGTTGGCGAAATATGAGCTACGGGTCAACAGCTGATGAAGGACGCAGAATTGTGTTCAGAGCTCCCTAGAGGCGATTCCCGAACGATAGGTCTGGGGCGATGGGGGCGCTGTACGGTTACAGCCAGAGCGAGTTTCCCGCTCTTGTTTAGAGCCATAGATAGAATTTGACCATGCTGGTCCCAAATAGGTTACGACATGGATCCTAAATACTAAAATAGTGTTGTAGTCGAGTCTGGACTCGAGTCCAATGTATTGTGGACTCGGAATCCGACTCGACGTCGAGCCCCAATGTAACATGAATGGCAAGATATTATTTACCTGCGGATTTGCCTCAGAAATGTGACTCGACTGCAGCAACACTGATTCCAAAGTCATGTGATACATCCTTGTTTCTCTGCGATCACGCAAAAAAGACCGCCATGCTTTAACCTTTAGAAAACAATTCGGCCAAACTCTCTCTATCAATGACTCTGACAGTCAGAGCTAAAGCGATATCAGAGTTCCATTTCGCGAATGTTATCTGAAATGGCAAATTACAAAGTCAGTTACAAATTATGCTGATCACGAATCACAAGAGAGGACTTCAGTAGCTTACGCCGAAGACTGTATTTTTTTAAAATCAATGACAAGTTTAGTAATACATGGTCCAAAACCGTAATTAGAGTTTGGACAACTTGGTTTCGACTTGGTTTACAACATGACGCCTGTTTACGTGAGGTCCTACCCATGGTGACCATCTTTTCACACTCCATCCAGTCATCATGGTCGTCATACTGATAGCTTCAAGGAGTTGCAATCCTTGAACTTGCAGGAGACCATCCAACAACTCTAGCTCTTGGTCTACCCTTGGCCCCCTTTTGCGGATACCATTCCTAATACCATGTCCTGCTCTTAGAAGTAGTTTTTGCGACATTATGTGACTGTTATTTCAATGCAGATGTAATGACCCCTTTATTCTGAGAATCTCACAATCTAGTGAGTGGATTTCCTGTCTCTCCATGAGACTGAAAGATGGCACTACAATTCGAACAACAATACTACAACTCGAAAGCAGACAGGGATATAAATGTGACCCAAGATACCAAGAAAGGTATCTGTGAAACGATTAACCCTTGAGGGCCTCAAAAGCTGATGGGCAAGGAATACTTCTCACGGAGTTGATAAGGGGCCACCACATTTATGCTTGTAGGCTTGAGACACTTCCATCGATAGTGGGGTGAAATAATATTTTGAAGTCGTGTAAGACAGCGTTTACACAGTAATATAAGTAACATGGAACACTCATCTTGTCTTTACCATTTTTTATCACACATTTTCCTGCAGCAATGGAAAGACTATCGATTTGGCTGGGAACCAGAAGAATTCGGGGGTATCAAAAGAATTAAAGTGCCGAACGAAGAGCTCTGGATTCCAGATATTTTACTTTACAACAAGTAAGTATGACACTATTTAACACTTTGGAAGCCCCATTAAAAAAAGGTCAAACTTTGCTATCTAACATATCTGACAGTGTTTGAATGGACAAACAAACACCTCAGAACACAAAACTTCAAACAGTTATGCTTTCACTCGTAAAATATGTACAGATAAGATCGGCACATGAATTATTGTCAGCGGACGTAAATTCTGCAACATAGCAGTCTATGGGGAAAAGTTGGAATGGTCGCTCAATTGATTTGATTTTCACTTTTTATAAGCACTTAGGCATGGTCGTTTTGAACTGCTATATTTTCAGGGCTTCAGACCTTATCAGAGACACGGGTAGCATGGGGAATCGCGTAGATTAGATTTTTAAAACGGGAAACATTGTTATACGATTTTTTCAATCAGATAAGTGACCTCTTGATTAGATTTCCAAGCACTTTCTCTGACATTTTCTCATTTTAACAAGAATCTGTCGAGAACATGACATTCAGAGGTTTCTGCATCACGTTTGATCAGAACATTGTTTATCAAAGTAATCTGAAAGAAATTCGGATTCATTTACAAAATCCAGAGTTTTATAATGATTAGCTATTGTTAAATCTTTGAAAAAAAAGCAACGTTGCTACCGACGTATTTTGACTGATTTACATGTAGATGAAGTTTGTTTTTATATTATGTTATCTTATGTATCTTATTCTAGTGCCGATGGTCCTTTCGACATGCAGTCTTCTTCGTGGGCAAGTATCGATCATAATGGAACAGTCACGTGGTTCCCGCCCACAGTTTACAAGAGTTCGTGTAAAATCATGTGGCCTTCTACCCATTCGAGCGAGAGAACTGCACAAGTGAAATCGGTTTCCTGGACTTACGGATGGTTAACCGTAGACCTAAATTGACCCACCGCGGACAATGCGGGCAGGCGAGAACTATGGGACAAATGGCGAATGCAGATTCATCCAATCGCCTGGCAAGCGGTCTGCAGTAAGATATCCATGCTGCGAAAGAAAATTTACCGATTGAGCATTACCTACCAAATTCCAACGTACGGAGGAAACGCGCTGTAAGCTATGTGGCGCTATAAATTTTGTTACGCATGCTGGCTTGATCTACGTTGTCAACACGTCTTAGTGTTTTATCTTCCTCCCGACACTCAGCGAAAAAGATTCCCTGTTCATGTCCGTGCTGCTTTCGCATGACCGTCTCGCTGCTGCTGCATCACGGCCCAGAAATTCCGCCACGCCACACAAATTTTCCCGCTCACGTCAGTACCCTCTGTTCACTAGTGCATGATGGTGGTTTCCTCGTCCATCGTCCTCACCGTCTCGTGGCTCAACTCCGTTTCAGGTCGCCGGAGACCCCACTAAAATGCCCCGGTGGGTTCGGCGGGTCTTCATCTGAGATCTTCCCGCATTTTCTCGCATGAAGCCGACCCGAGTAGTACAATAAACAGCTTACCGGCATGTTGGTAAATCAATCTGACGCGCGACGCGATGGCGGAACGGACTGGACTCGCATAAAATCATCATGGAGAATAAAGGCAATAGTTACACAGTGCGCATGCGCCATGAAATCGAGCAAGATCTTGCAGAAGATTCGGACGATGACACGCCTGGTAAAGGTTTTAACATTTTAGTTGCTGGGTTAAAATTCTTGCAAGTTTCCTATAAATTGGATTGTTTAATAGTTCGTGATGTTCATAACTTTCCAAAACGGTACGATTTTCTCAAAAAAAAATTAATGTAACCGGTACAAGTCGTTTGGACACTTTTAGTTGGTCGCGTGTCACGTCATTTCGAGGAAATAATTTCACTTGTAGTCAATTCAATGACGTTTAAATATAGAATTAAGAAGTATAATACGTCCTCACGGCGAACCGGGGGTACCAGGCACTAGCTGGAGCTAGAGCTATCTAAAACATCTCAAATTTAGGGCCAGGGTCATCTAAAAGTCGATTTTTGACGGCATAATTCATTAAAAAAAATTGTATTATGAAAGGCAACACGAACTAAATAAGGTGGTACAAAGATTTGAAAAAAAGGACGACATTGTTAAAATTTCAACACCAGTCATGAAGAACTGTGCACCCCCACACTGCAAGAGAAAATGATTACGCTTGACATACGGTATACGCTCCGCCATTTTCTTGGCAGAGTAAGTGAAAGGAATCCAAAAACAGCCACGCTTAATTTTACCGTGTTTTTGTCTGTGGAGAAATTTATGGATGATCTAAAATATACAGAGAAAAGGATAAAATGATTAGAAACGTGTTTTTGCATTAAATAATATCAATGTAACTAAATAGCAACCAATTCCTAAGTTTTTACTTACAGCAAGATGTATAGTTTGAAATTATGCTTTACATTCAGTGTGTCCATTATTTTAAAAAGGTTATTCTGCTTTACTGTATTTTACTCTCCACTTATTGCAATATTAAAGTAACGTCAGTACTTTGTCGTACCAAACAAAGAAGCTGTATACAGTTCGTTCAAAGATGAAATAAAAGTATTGTTGACTTTAGTTCGATATCCACGACTCGTATTTTTAAATCTTTATTAAAGCTTCACGTAACGGTACAAAAATTGGTCGTAATGAAAAGTCTAAAATAGGAAGAGGTAACAGTAAATTTGATTTTAAATCTCGTAATTTGAGTTATTTTTATCACAGACAAGAATAATCCGAAATGTTTCTTTCAAATCAGTGATAAAGTCAACATTCTTGTTTCTAAATACTTCTTTGTATGTTATTCAGTAACTCATTATACAACGTGTCTCAAAAAATTGTACGAGACAAAAGCGCCCTCTTTGGCAATTAGAATATAATTGTTACTGACACATTAACGTCAAGGGCATAGTCTAATCTTTCACATGCCGTTTGTTTTGTTCAATTTGCTTATTTCTATCTCGAGATACATGCATACGAAAGGGTAAAATCACATTGCACCACTTTTACGCGGTAAGAGGGTCTGTTGCTATCGTTGACTGTAGTAAAAGTGGCACCAATGTGATTATACCCTGTCATTGTTAATTAAACATACATTCATGCTCATAATTATGGAATACTTAAAAAACATTTTAGAAGTTGCAGTTTTTCCGTGAACGGTACGTCTGGGATTAATATATGTTCACCCCAGGTGAAACAATTATCCAAGTATTTCAGGAATTTTGAGCATTTTGTAGCGTCCGACTCGACACTATAACCTGTGTTTATAAATGGTGGTGTTTTTGTTGTTGTCAAGTTACGTCGTGGTTACGCGTGTTATTAGACTTGTAAGAGACACTATTCTGATGTTAATTTATCAGTTTTCTGTATTGTTTTTTTAATTACTTTAATTTAATAGTTTTTCATGATTTTTTGTGGATTAAAAAAATTAATATATAGTTGTTATTGCACTCAAACGTATTTTAGTTTTTACTTTAGTCATCTCATGAAATCCAAAAATTTTCAAATACTGTTTTTTTTTGTGTAAAATAAACACTTGTCTTGAAAATTTTGGACGATATAGGAGAAAGAACTTAAGTATCAACAAAATATTCCATAATTATGAGCAGGAGTGTATCTCGAGATTAAAACAAGTAAATTTAACGGAACAAACGGCATTTGAAAGCTACGACTGTGCCCTTGATATTGTTTTAATCATCATGTCACAATAGTAGTTTCTAATTACCAAAGAGGGCGTTTTTACTTGCACACTTTTTTTTAGACACGCTGTATTGCATTCGTCTTTCTTCAGGTACGAGTGGTTTTCGGCAGGGCCGATATTTACCGACGCTAGGCCAGCAGCACGAAGACAATGAAGCCATGGTAGTACACAGAGCAGTTGAGGAGATGATGTATCTTACGTGGAGATGCAAGAGTGAGGAAGACAGTGCAAGAGTACGTAACACAGAATAGTACATACAGTTTGGTCAATTAACCTGGGATGTTTCACCTAGATTTAAGTTGAACTGAAAATAAAAGCGTGACTTAAAATAAAAGCATTCCAACATTCAGAACAAATACGAAATTACAGACTTTTATCTAATCTAAATTGACTACACACATTATTATAAGACATTGCTAAGGAGGATATGCCCCATATTTTAGACAGAGCCTGTTCAAGATTTACTGACATGTTACTTTTATTTACATTGGATATAATGATATGGAGCGAAGACCGCCATTTTTAATTAGGAGGCGTATCCTCCTTACCACTGTCTTATGGTATGTCTTTCTTCTTCGCTGGGTGCGGTTGTCTTTCTGAGGCCGCTTCAAAGTAACATGGTGGCATTTTTCGATTGTTGGAAGTCTTTCCACAACATCAAAACCGTTTTGCGGGAAATATGAAACCGACTTACGATGCTAGGGTGAATTAAACACCCCACCCTTCTAGGGAGGCGAAAATTGTTTAATTTTGTGTTCCAGCCCCTCTGCCGTGGGCGTACCTATACATTGGATAATCTCTCCGCCAGAGGCGTCGATCCTGTGGGGGCAGTCGCCCCCCATGAAAATATTGGGGGAGCAAACATATCGATTTGCCCCCCAATAATTTTGACGACTTGAAAATTTCATAATACACAATGCAAGGATATGTTTAAAAAGCAATGAAAATCGCTATTAAAACTATTAAACGTAGCATAAAAATACTATGAAACTTACCGAATTATCAATTTTTCGCGCACTCCGCGCGCAAAATTCTGGATTGCAATTTGGCGCGCGGAGCGCACCGAAAATTTTTCACAAACATGGATTGACGCCCCTGCTCTCCGCTTTGGAGAAGAAAGGAAAAGTATTTCATAACTGATTTCATTTTAAATCATTTGTCATTTTCCAATAATAACTTCACTAGGACATCATTACAGACAGACCCCTTTAACTCAACATACATGAGTTATAGCGTATGGAGAAGAATGGAGAAGGATTTTTTTTTATTGATTTCATTTCAAATCATTTGTCATTTTCCAGTAATAATTTTACTAGGACATCATTACAGACGGACCCCTTTGACTCAAGATACATGCGTTATAGCAAATGTTGCAATGCTTATTGCAAGGGAGGGTATATAATATGTTTCTTTCTTTGTGGAGTCCTCTGACCACACCTAATATTAGATACGTAAAGTACCATTGGTAGCTACTTGGATATAACATGACATAAATTACTCGTGAGTCCTGTGATATCGCTTGTTTTCATGATATTATTCATTTTGTTTTCCCTTTCTTTTCTTTTCGATTCTTTCACCAGGAAAAGGAGGATTGGAAGTTCGTAGCTATGGTGATAGATCGTATATTCCTAATAGTTTATCTTTGCGGTGTTTTCGTCGGAACTTTTGTCATAATTTTCGAAGCTCCGCTAGCTCCGGAATTCTTCCGAGAACTTTTCTGTTGCTATGAAGAGTGGGCGCTTGGTAATGTTACACAGGACGGAACTTCTCAAGAATCATACACTTGAAACAAGAATCTTTGGACTTCCTGTGAACTATTGTTATGCTTTCAGAACTCGGTGCTGCATGGTCTAAACTAACTGCATTTTACACACCCGGCACCAACCCAAGTTAAACAAGTTTTAACAATATTATTCTGATATTGTTTCTTGTGTAGCCACGAACAGAATGATCACCATGATTGCAGACAGATATCATGTTGAAAGTAATACCGTTATTTAAATTCATACTCGATGCGAGGACATGCGTGAACCGTAACTACGGGCATCTGCGGTTCGACGAAATACACTTACCAGGTGGAAACTATGAACGAGGTATATCGGGTTGGGGTCTATGGAGAATGCGTGTTATAACAAAATCAAACCGTCTCCAACGGGATAATATAAATGGCCCGATTCCTATCTCTTCTTAAGGTGCCCTGTGTAAACTCAAAAGTTTTAGGGAGATCAGCAGCCAACCGGGATGCTAAATAATTTTATCTACGATGTTTTTGTCCTCGACGATAGAGAGCGCTATTTCAAGAATACGGTTGCTATCATAGAGTTGGATACTTTACCTAAGTCTATGGTTGCTTCTTGATTCTACAGAGTAGCAATACCGCTAATTTGTTCGTGTGGCTCGATGGATAATAACACAATGTCCTGAATCTACGTACTGGGATCGTGCGGGTTCGAATCCAAAATTCATAATGCTAATGTCAAAAGGAAAACAAAATTGATAGGTGAAAAAAAAAAAAAAAAACGCTCATTCTAAAGACTTACATCGGCGGTTAAATCTCAATATTTCATTTTTCCCAAGGCATCCGTCCATATTTTAAAAGTCAATGTATTTCCAATTACAGGCACATACCTGCAATGTTCCATTATCGAGTCATTCCCCGAATCGTTCTAAGAATCCTAATTAAGGCGATTTAAAACCTTCCTTTCTACCGCCCCCTCACCCCCAACTACACACACACCACACACACCACAACAACACACACACACACACACACACACACACACACACACACACACACACACATCACACACACAGGCACACACACACGCCCAACGGCACACACACACACACACACATCAGCACACACACCACACCACACACATACACACACACCACACACACCACAGCACACAAGCACACACTACACACACACACACACACACACACACACAACGAGAGAGAGAAAATTGCACTGACTACTATAACACACACACACCACCACACACACACACCCACCACACACCACTTTACTAGTATTCTATATTTCCCCCCGTGAGACAGTCCCCGATATTTATATTCGGTAATCAAATCACGATCGATTACACCTTCGCTGCCGTGATGTGGCGTTTGGCTGATAAGTGATTCTCATTGTTAGCGGTCGGCATATCATTAACATAACTCATATAATTATCAAGAGGATTATGAACCTTTCGTCTGTCGCATGGCTTCGCGCTTATCCATTAATCTTTACCCTCTGTACATTGGACTTATGGCATACAGAGAGCAGCTAACTAATGTCATATGCAAATAGTTCGCTATTCGCATTTCAATTGTCAACGACACAACAGGCGGAGCTTTACCCCGCGCTGGTGCCGATCCGATCTCGCACCTCCCTGGACACGACTACATAGGATAATCCATGTGAGCCCAAAACCGTCGTCTTGAGAAGAGCACGCGAAAATCAATCTAGGGTGGCCTTAAGCAAAGCATAATTTGTCAAGGATGTTGAAATGAAAACAGGCCTGGGGTTGATGTGCTGTGCGACATCGCTGTCCTGTTACGATCATTACTCTTCTTCTAAAGTTTTTCTTGACGGAATAAACTACCAAAA
>JZLH01S0246004.1:0-11645 GCA_001188425.1 Eucidaris tribuloides
GTTTAAATTTGTCTAAACATGTGGGTCCAGCATTTAAATTTGCAAATGCAATTTTATAAAGTTGCTCTTGCATTCAATTCACACAGTGCAAACTTTGTTCGTTTTTTCCAGTAGAGGGCGTATGTGGTCCATATAGCTCTGCTTAGGACCACATACACAGTAGGTGTGGCGTCCATCTAACGGTAGAGATATAGATCTAATTAGATCTAGATCTACCTCTGCAATACTCACTCCTGTCAGGGTGTGTAGGCGGCGCCGATCCACGACATGGGGGGTAACAGCTTCATATACTTTTGGGTGTACAAAGGTTTTTATATGCCTAGCTTAATTCATTTTAGGCTCACAGGAAAATTTGGCTTCTTGAAAAGTTTCAGCCTTTACAATTAACTCTACTGAAATATTGATATCTAAGTCTATATGCTGAAACATTATATTCATGAAAAAGGGACTCAACATCAGAAGTCTTAATTGTCTGAAACATGTGCGCACATAAATGAAATGCAATTATATAAGGCTCTGCATGTTCACTTAGGAATAAAGTTGAATTTAAACTGTGTTATCCATGATTGCTTAAATGGCACTCACTTATTTTGTTTTAATGTGTGAAATTTACTTCCATTTCTTGCTGTAAAATACTAAACTGATTGATTTGTTTATCTTTCAAATCATAAGGTTTGTATTTATATTCATGGATTTTTTTTTCTCATATCCATTATCATTTGTTTAAATATTAGTAATATTCCAAAAGTGATACTTTTATAACATAATACTTACATTTGCTTGCAGGAGTGGGGCATGCTGTTTGGTCATGGCCAGTTTTACTTTGTTGTTTCATCAGAGATCTATAAACACAAAATACAATCAAGCAAAGAAGCAAATGTCTGTGATAAATGCTATGACAGTCAGTGCTTGCAAATTTATTGGTTAACACCAAAATAAAATAAACTCAGAGTAATTTGAGGCGCTCTTGAATAGTACCAATTAAAAAAAAAATGAAGTGAAAGTTAGCCCGGCCTAGCGTAGAGCCATCCATACAAGGGGTGTGATATACATGTAACATCATTTACAATATAACTTAAATCTAATTTAATGAGATGCTATGGGAACTACCCCTTATGACCAAAATGTTCCTGACATATCAGACGTGCAGGAATCATGTGGTTATCAAAAATGCAGTTTTTGGCTTGTATCAGAATCGCACACAGAGTCAAGCTCCCACTCTTGACCCTGTAGGATTGAGTGTGTGTGTGTGTGTGTGTGTGTGTGTGTGTGTGTGTGTGTGTGTGTGTGTGTGTGTGTGTGTGTGTCTGTATGTGGGTGGGTGGGATGGGGTGACACCTACTTCTTTATCTTGCAACACTGGAAAAACAAACCAAAGTTTGTACTGTGTGGATTGAATGATCCACTCCTGCCACAACGGGACTGGATGGAATTTTTTTCTTCAAGTCAACACTGGGCAGAAATTTTGGAAAATTAAAGAAATAAGTTGAAGTGATGAGTCCTTCATTTTCAAGTTATATATTGAGGTCACTGATAAACTATCCATTTGGATCAATATTTCAGGATGATTTTGTTTACAAAGTGGAATTTCAGAACACATTCTTGTGTCACAACTGCATGAAAACAATTACAGTGTACCACCAGTCATGTTCCTGGGGGGGGGACTTGACTTACAATGTGATACCTATGTGCTGCATTGATAGGTGTATTAGCTCGGGCCTGATGCGGACCTGACGCATACCTGATCCACCTCCCAGCCCGCACTAACTTTAGCTCGGGCTAAATATTTTTCGACCTTTTGAGAGTTACCCCACATCAGGTTCGGACCTGATGCGGGGTAATACACCTATCAATTGTAAGAGTAAACGCACCCCTCGACCCGGCCGGGAATGGTGCGTCACTTGTGAAACGCGATTCGACTATGACGGACCATTTTCTTACAATGACTGTGTCTGTGCCTACTATTTAAACGTATACAAACTGATGCACCCCATTCACCATGCCGTGACGGACCAAATGCTTCCACTACGGTACCCTGCGTCATTATTGTAGGTAAATGACCCACCCATGACGCACCATTCCCGGGGGGGGGGGGGCCAGGGGCAGCGTCTTACGATTGATAGGTGTAACGTTAGACTATAACTATCAAGTCCGTATAGGACCACATACATGACATAGATCTAACGTTAGACCTACTTCAGTAGGTGTGGTGTAACTTAAAAATCGTAAGAGTCAATTAAGTTCTTACATCCCGTCAGTGTGTGCGCGTCCATCCACACATGGGGACAGCTCCATACTTTTGTGTTACAAAGTAATGGATGGCCTAGCTTAATCAGGTTTGGCACAGGAAATTGCTCTGAAATTCAGCCTTTTACAATACTCTACTGAAATATTGTTTTGATATGGCTAGTCTATAATCTGTTAAACATTATATGTTATGAAAATTAAGGACTCAACATTTCAGAAGTCTGTTTAAATTTGTCTAAACATGTGGCGTCCAGCATTTAAATTTGCAAATGCAATTTTATAAAGTTGCTCTTGCATTCAATTCACACAGTGCAAACTTTGTTCGTTTTTTCCAGTAGAGGGCGTATGTGGTCCATATAGCTCTGCTTAGGACCACATACACAGTAGGTGTGGCGTCCATCTAACGGTAGAGATATAGATCTAATTAGATCTAGATCTACCTCTGCAATGGCTCTGCTTAGCCTTAAGTTAGGACCACATACTCAAGTTCAGTATCCCAAGTCATGTGAGTAGGTGTGCGTGAGTGATACTACTGTTCGACTACTTTTAACTTATACGTAGATTATACTTTTTAGAGATCTACTTGCCAACTTGGTTTAGAAAATACACTAACACAGAAGGGAACGTACGGGACTGAACAAAAACCGAACTTGAGATATCATGATGTCAATTTATTACAAATCCCCTAAAATGAATACATAATCTTTGTAGATGATGTGAGGTACCTATCGCAAATGAATTCTACCACATAAAAAATGAAGAAACGGAAAATTACGGTACAAAAAGTCCCATTACTTACCGTTTCCGATTACGTCTGTGTCGTAGACTAGCCAGACTACTACCGAAATTTCATTTCGTAAAAACCCGCGTTTGCATTGAGCGCGCGCATGTGCACAGTGCGGATTTTACGAACTAACACTGTTTAAGTGGTTTACTTCGTAAAATCCGACTTTACACGCGGCGGTCTTCACGAACTGATACTAACATAATGTTACAGTTCGTAAAAACACATATCGCGTTTTTAGGACATTTCCCATTTTTTTATATTAAAATATCTCTTTAAGGAAACATTTTCTGAGTCTGAAATTTTGCAGGAAGATTCGTTATTCTATAACTCTTTCGAATATATAAAAAACTCAAAATCGAAAAATTACACCCAAATCAGCAAAAGTTACAGTTCGTAAAAACAACGACGATTTTATTTGAAAATTTGACGTCCGCGTACGCGTTCGTCACGGCGCGTGGACGATTATGATTAGCACCAGTCATGACTTTCGACCTGAAGTTAGTGTGTACCAAGTTTTGTTATCTTAATCCACCCCATTCATGAGATATGCGCGAAATGCGACTTTTCTTTCTGACGTCATAGATGACGCCACAAGTATTCGGCATGAAAAGCAGTGCCTGAACTGTAATCTACGGATCATAGGCTATAAGAAGGAGTAACACAAGCTAGGGTTCATCGTTTATTCTAGAGAAAAATTACTGATTAAAGACTTAGTTTTAAACGTACGCGTACGCGTTCGTCGTGTCGCCCGCACGCAAATGATAATTATGCTTGATGACCTTTGACCTGAAGTTACTGCATACCAGGTTTTGTTATGTTACTCGACTCCAGTCGTGAGATATACCCAAAATACGATTTTTATTTGTGACGTCATAGATGACGTCACAACACTTTGGCATAGAAAGCGTTGCCTGTAATGCTACCTACACAACATAGTCTATCAGAATAAATAATTAAAAGTAGGGGTCAGCGTTGAGAGAGTTATGAGTGATTTAAAAATGCTGCTGTTCACTACGCGCGCATGCGCGCGCATTTTAGTTTTTTTTTTGGAATTGTAAGCAATATTTTGGGTGCAGGTGGTCGGAAAATGGTTCTAATTGATGGAGAATTCTGTCAGAAATTCTAAACCATTAAAGAAACGACGGTTTTTGCTTGGAAAAAGGGTACGCGAACGCACCAAAATGCTCCAAATGACCTGAAACATATAGTGCTGCTAATAAGAAGTGATTTGGAGCGTTTTTAAATTTTGACGCGCCCATACAATCCCGTTGAGACGAGCACGCGCACGTGGTTATGTCCAGGATATGACCCTTCACCTCAACTTGACTTCTGCCAAATTTGGTCATTTTATTCGACGGAAGGCTTGAGATATTGCAAATATAGGTTGAGTCTAACTTTTTGTTTTACTAATGACGTCATACATGACGTCACAGATGTTAAAGCCCAAGTTAAGTTTGGGAAATGTTTTGTTTTTTGAAAGCTTTATGCCCAAAAGTCATAACCCTGCAGTAATAGATTCTGAATGTCTTTAGTTTTTTTTTAATTAGTTAATGAAAATCTCGGGGGGGGGACCCCGAGATTTTCAGATTTTTACTAAACTTGTAATGGACATTGACAAGACCACAATGCTGAGGTATTGACATACGACACAACTATGCCAAGTTACAAGATCATTGTTAATACCGTTCTTGAGATATCATCTGAACAAGTTTAGTTTTGGGGATTTTTGATATTTGAAAGCTTTATGCCCCAAAGTCATAACCCTGCAATAATAGATTCTGAATGTCTTTACTTTTTTTTAATAATTAATGAAAAATCTGCGGGGGGGGACCCAAGATTTTTGGCTATACTTTACATTATAGCATCCAAAGGGTTAAAAAGGTTATATGAGCTATACCTCATCTGACAGAGCAGAGTCTGCTCTTTCAGATGAGGTATAACACATGTATCCTAGAAGCCTTTTTAATCCTTTGGATGCTATAATATAAAAAAAAACGAAAATCTCGGGGGTCCCCCTGAGATTTTTCATTAACTAATTAAAAAAACTAAAGACATTCAGAATCTATTATTGCAGAGTTATGACTTTGGGGCATAAAGCTTTCAAATATCAAAAATCCCCAAAACTAAACTTGTAATGGACATTGACAAGACCACAATGCTGAGGTATTGACATACGACACAACTATGCCAAGTTACAAGATCATTGACAATACCGTTCTTGAGATATCGTCTGAACAAAAATGACCAGAAAGAAACAAAAACTAGACATTTAATTCGTCACTGAGACGAATTGGTGATCCGCGTAACTGTTCCGATCATTAACTCTAAAGAAAATCTAACAATCAATAATCTGAAGTATTATTGCATGATGAATATGTCCCTCATCACCTTAAATTCTTTATCAAACATTAATTGAATATTCGACGTGCGTGTACACGTTCGTCGCAACGCACGGACGGTTTTGATTAGCACCTGTGATGAACTTTGACCTTAAGTTACTGTGCACCAAGTTTGGTTATCTTACTCGACTCCAGTCATGAGATACGCACAAAACACGATTTTTCTTTGTAACGTTATAGACCTCGTGACGAGATATCTCGTCACTCGTCTTCAACAGGCTAGGAAGATATGAGTAATTTAAAAATGCCGCCATTCACTACGCGCGCATGCGCGCGCATTTCAGTTTTTTTGCACTTGTAAGCTATATTTTGAGTCCTGCTCCTCGGCAAAGGATTCTAATTGCAGGAGAATTCAATCAAACATCCAAAACCATCGAAAAAAAACGACGGTATTTGCTCAGAAAAAGGATGCGCGCGAAAAAATTACCTGAAGCATGTAGTAATGCTAATAACAAGTCATTTGGAATATTTGAATATTTTGACGCGCCCGTACCCGCCAGTGGAGACGCGCGCACGCACGTGGTTTAGACCAGAAGTTGACCCATGACCTTAACTTGACCTTGGCCAAATTTGGTTGTTTTATTCGACTGCCGGCTCGAGATATCGCAAATGTAGGTTAAGTCTAGCTTTTTTACAAATGCCTAGGTATTAACATGAGACATAACTATGTTAAGTTACAAGATGATTGACACTATCGTTCTTGAGTTATCGTCGGAACAAAAAGGGACCAGAAAGAAACAGGAATAAAGAAGAAGAAAAAAATTCTGACGAAATCTATGGTGATCCGCGGTTACGCGGATCACTAACAACTAGACTTTAATTCGTCACTAAATCTAAAGTAAATGTGATAAGCGATCTAAATCAAGTTTTATTGCATGATAAAACATGTTCCGCATCACGTTAAATTATCTATCAAGCAATAATTCAAAATTCGATGTGCGCGTACGTGCTCGTCGGAACGCTCGGACGGTTACGATTTGCTTCAGTGATGACTTTGACCTAAAGTTACTGTTTACTAAGTGTGGTTATCTTACTCGACTCCAGTCATGAGCTATGCGCAAAATACAATTTTTCTTTGTGACTTCATAGCTGACGTCACAACACTTTGGCAGAGTAAGCGATGCCTGAAATGCTATCTACGCATCATAGTCTACCAGAATAAGGAATGAAAAGTAGCGGTCACCGTTAATTCTAGAGAGTTATAAGTGATTTAAAAGTGCCGCCATTCACTCCGCACACATGCGCGCGCATTTACGTTTTTCGGGCGTGTAAGCTATATTTGGGGTTCTGGTGAACAGGAAAGAGTTCTCAATAACGTAGAATTCAGTTAGACATCCAAAATCATCGAAAAAAATACGTTATTCGGTAGGGAATGAAGTGCGCGCGAAAAAACGCACGCGTACGTGCGCGCACCAAAATGCTCCAAATGACCTGAAACATATAATACTGTTAATAAGAAGTCATTTGGAGCGTTTTGAAATTTTGACGCGCCCGGACACGCCCGTGGAGACGGGCGCGCGCACGTCGTATGAACCAAAAGTTGACTCTTGACCTCAACTTGACCTCTGCCAAAGTGTTTTATTCGACTGCCGGCTCGAGATATTGCAAATGGAAGTTAACTCTAACTTTGTCGTAAATGACGTCATGGGCAAGTGACCACACTGGCAAAAATTGTGTAGCGAGGTCTTGACACGTGACATAACTATGCTTAGTTACAAGATGATTGACGATGGCGTTAATGAGATATCTTGAACACAAGAAATGGTCAGAAAGAAACATGAATAAAGAAGAAGAAGAAGAAGAAGAAGAAGAAGAAGAAGAAGAAGAAGAAGAAGAAGAAGAAAGATTCTGACGAATTCTGACGAAATCTATGGTGATCCGCGGAGATGCGGATCGCTGATTAATGTTTGATAAAAAATTTCAGGTGATGAGGGACATATTTCATCATGCCATGATAATTGATTTACATTGTCATATTTCCTTTAAATTTAATGACCGGAGCGGTTACGCGGATCACGAATTTGTCTTAGTGATGAATTAAAAGCTAGTTGGTAATCCGCGTAACCGCGGATCACCATAGATTTCGTCACAATTATTTTCTTCTTTATTCGTGTTTCTTTCTCGCCATTTTTGTGCACGCGATATCTCGAGAACGATGAGTGCAATAGTTTTGTAACTTAACATAGTTATGTCCCATGTCAATACCTCGTTGGTCTCTTCCTGTGAATGTCTGTGACGTCATCTATGACGTCATAAGCCCAAAACTAGTCCTAACCTATATTTGCAATATCTCAAGCCGACAGTGGAATAAAACAGCGAAATTTAGCAGAAGTCAAGTTAAGGTCAAGGGTCAACTTTTGGACCTAACCAAGTGCGCGCCCGCATCACGATGGGCTCGCACGGGCGCGTCAAAATTGTTAAAAGTTTTAAAATGCTCCAAATGACTTCCTTTTTACACGCGCTCTCCTTTCCCGACCAAATACCATCATTTTCTCGATGGATTTCGATGTCTGACTAAATTTTCCATCAATTAGAACCCTTTTCCATCCACTTGGACCCAAAATATCGCTTACAGGTCCAAAATACATAAATGTGCGCGCATTGCGCGAGTAGTGAATGTTGGGCATTTTTAAATCACTCATAACTCTCTAGAATTAACGATGACCCCTACTTTTTATTGCTTATTCTGATAGACTATGATGCGTAGATAACATTTCAGGCATCGTTTTCTTTGCCACAGTGTGACGTCATCTATAACGTTACAAAGAAAAATCGTGTTTTCTGCATATCTCATGACTGAGTCGAGTAAGATAACCAAACTCGGTACACAGTAACTTCAGGTCAAAGGTCATGACTGGTGCAAATTATAACCGTCCGCGCGTCGTGACGAATGCTTACGCGCACGTCGAGTTTTCAATTAATGTTTGATAGACAATTTTAGTGATGAGGAGGTATTTCAGCATGTAATAAATACTATCATTGTCACATTTTCTCTTAAATTTAATGATCGGAGCGTTACGCCGCATCACCAAGGTGCGTGGTGATGCGAATTAAATCTAGTTCAGTGTTTCTTTCTGGTCACTTCGTTACCACGGATCACCATAAATTTCGTCAAAATCTTTCTTATTGGTGATCCGCGTAACCGCGGATCACCATAGATTTCGTCAGAATAGATATATAGATGTTGTACGGATTTTTTTCTTACTTTATTCATGTTCCTTTCTGACCGTTTTTTGTGCAGACGATATCTTAAGAACGAGAGTGTTAATAATCTTGTAACTTGGCATAGTTATGTCTCATGTTAAAATCTCGGCATGGTAGTCCGGTCAAAGTAATAGAGTATCTGTGACGTCATTTATGACGTAAAAAATCCAAAAGTTAGACTTAGCCTACATTTGCGATATCTCAAGCCGGCGGTCGAGTAAAACAACCAAATTCGGCAAAGATCAAGTTGAGGTCAAGGGTCAACTTTTGTACCATACTTCGTGCGCGTGCGCCTCACGACGGGCACGTAAAATGCAAAAGTGCTCGGAATCACTTTTTATTGACAGCACTATACGTTTCAGGTCATTTGGAGCATTTTGGTATGAGCGCGTACGCGCGGGTTTTTTTACGTGCACCACTTTCCCGAGCAAATACCGTCGTTTTTTCGATGGTTTTGGATGTCTGACTGAATTCTACATCAATTAGAACCCTTTCCCAACCAGCTGGACCCAAAATATCGCTTATAAATCCAAAAAGAAACGTAAATGCGCGCGCATGCGCGCGTAGTGAATGGCGGCATTTTTAAATCACTCGTAACTCTCTAGAATTAACGGTGACCCCTTCTTTTTATTGCTTATTCTGATAGACTATGGAGCGTAGATAACATTTCAGGCATCGCTTTCTATGCCAAATTGTTGTGACGTCATCTATGACGTCACAAAGAAAAAACGTATTTTTTGCATATCTCATGACCGAATTGTCGTTAGATAATCAAACTTGGTACATAGTAATTTCAGGTGAAAGGTCATCACGGATACTTATCAAATGCGTGCGGGCGTCGCGACGAACGCGTACGCGTACGTTTAATATGAAGTACTAAATCAGTGATAATTCTCTAGAATTAATGATGACCCTCTAGCTTTTATTGCTCATTCTGATATCTTACGATGCGTAGATAACATTTTGGGAATCACTTTGCGTGCCGAAATCTTCTGACGTCATCTATGACGTCAGAAAGAAAATTTGTATTTCGCGCATATCTCATGACTGGAGTCGAGTAAGATAACCAAACTTGGTACACAGTGACTTCAGGCCAAAGGTCATCACTGGAGTTAATCATATTCATGTGGGCGCCACGACGCATGCGTACGCGGACGTCGAATTTTCAATTAATGTTTGATGGAGGATGTAAGGTACTGAGGGACATATTTCAGCATGCAATAATACTTGATAGAGATCGTTTTTCATATTTTGTTGAGATTTAATGATCGGAGCGAATACGCGGATCACCAATTCGTCTTAGTGACGAATTAAATCTAGTTTTTCTTTATTCCTCTTTCTTTCTGACCACTTTTTGTTCAGACGATATCACAAGAACGATAACTGCAATAGACTTGTAACTTATCATAGCTATGTCCCATGTCAGTATCTCGGCATGGTAATCATGTTGTTGTCATAGAGCATCTCTGACGTCATCTATGACGTCATAAGTAAAAACAGATATTTGCCAATATCTCGTTATTGAAATCGAATTATGCAATCAAATTTGACCAAAGTAAAATTAAGGTCAAGATTCAACCTCTGGACCTCTGGACGGGCGCGTCAAAATTTTAAAATGCTCCAAATGACTTCTTATTAATAGTACTATATGTTTCAGGTCATTTGGAGCATTATGATGCGCGCGCGTACTCGTGTGTCTTTTTGCGCGCACCCCTTTCCCTACGGAATAGCGTGTTTTTTCGACGGATTTAGAGGTCTGACTGAATTGTACATCATTTTGAACCCTTTCCCGACCACTTGGGCCCAAAATAACGCTTGCACGCCCGAAAAACGTAAATGCGCGTGCATGTGCGCGCAGTAATTCTGAAATCACTCATAACTCTTTTGAATTAACGGTGACACCTACTTTTAATTGTTTATTCTGGTAGCGTATGATGCGTAGATAAGATATCAAACAAAAGTTTACTTGCAAATTCTTGTGACGTCATCTATGACGTCACAAAGAAAAATGATTTGGTGCGCATATCTCACGACTGGAGTCGAGCAACATAACCAAACGTCGTACCCCGTAACTTCAGGTCAAAGGTCATCAGCGATATTAATGCAAGCGCGTACGCGTCACGTCGAAAGCGTACGCGTGCGTTTAATATTTAATTCTTAAATCAGTCGTAACACTCTAGAATAGATGATGAGCCGTACTTTTTATGACCTATTCTTATAGCCTTTGATTCGTTGATGAGATTTAAGGCATCACATTGTGTACCAAATTGTTATGAAGTCATTTATGACGTCATTAATAGAATTCGTATTTCGTCCATATCTCTTGACTGGAGTCGAGCAGACTAGCCAAACGTGGTACAGAGTAACTTCAGGTCAAAGGTAACCATTTGTGCTAATCATAAGCGACCGCTCGTCACGACAAACGCGTACGCGCACGCCTAATATTAAATAATGTTTGAAAGAGAAGTTAAGGTGAGAAGGGACAGCTTCAAACTTAGTTATATAGAATCTCTTAAAGCCCAAGTTTAGTTTTGGGGATTTTTTGTTATTATGTTATTATTGTTATATGAGTTATACCTCATCTGAAAGCGCTGAGTCTGTTCTTTCAGATGAGGTATAACACATGTAACCTTAAAGCCTTTTTAACCCTTTAGATGCTATAATGTAAAATTTTGGGGGGTCCCCCGAGATTTTTCATTAATTAATTTTAAAAAAATCTAAAGACATTCAGAATCTATTGTTGCAGGGTTATAACTTTGGGGCATAAAGCTTTCAAATAACAAAAAATTCCCAAAACCAAAATTTGGCTAATACGCGGATCACTAATTTGTCTCAGTGACGAATTAAAATCTAGTTGGTGATCCCATAGAGTTTGTACGAAATTTTTTCTTACTTTGTTTATTTGTGTTTCTTTCTGGTCACTTTTTGTTCCGACGATAACTCAAGAACGATAGTGTTAATAATCTTGTAACTTAACATAGTTATCTCCCATGTGAATACCTCAGCAT
>JZLH01S0246004.1:17536-28086 GCA_001188425.1 Eucidaris tribuloides
AGACATTGGTATGCAGTCTATCACAGACTCCGTCCAAGGAAGATAAATGCTTTATTAATATTCATAAATAGCCTGGCGACTGCTAGACTCTATTCACTATCCACAGCCATTGTCTATTTCTATTGTGTAGGGACTGAACACACACTCACACACACACCATTTGATTTCTGTACAGTTTCAAATTTTGTACAGGGAGTTGGATTTTGAGCAAAATCTGAACTCTAACTTTTTAAATAATCGTGAATTTCATAAAACTGAGTATTGAAATCGTACTGAAACCACCTCCAACAAAAATGTTCACTATTGTGCTGTAACTATACTCAATGTCAGTATAATCTGTTGTACAGTTTTTGTGTTATTAATTTTCAAAATTAACAAATATTATTTTTAACACCTAGTATAATATGTATGCGCCTTACAATCTTAATTCGCTGTAAAACGTCATAAAACGCAGATCTAAGGTACCAATGAACCTCATATTATGATGGTATTATTGGTGATCCGCGTAACCGCGGATCATCATAGATTTCGTCAGAATCTTTCTTCTTCTTTTTATTGGTGATCCGCGTAAACGCGGATCACCGTAGAGATTGTACGAAAAATTTGTCTTGGTTTGTTGGTGATCCGTGGTTACGCGGATCACCATGGAGTTTGTACGAATTTTTCTTCTTTGTTTCTATGTTTATTTTTGTTTCTTTCTGATCACTTTTTGTTCCGACGATATCTCAAGAACGGTTCTGTCAATAATCTTGTAACTTAACATAGTTATGTCCCATATCAATACCTTGGCATGGTAATCCGATCAATATAATAGAGCATCTGTGACGTCATCTATGACGTCACCTGCAAAAATCTAGACTTAACCTATATTTGCAATATCTCAAGCCTTAAGTCGAATAAAAGAACCAAATTTGGCAGAAGTCAAGTTTAGGTCAAGGGTCATCTGCTGGACATAACCACGTGCGCGCGCGCGTCTCTACGGGAGTGTATGAGCGCGTCAAAATTTTAAAATGCTCCAAATGACTTTTTATCAACAGCACTATATGTTTCAGGTCATTGGGAGCAGTTTGGTGCGCGCGCGTACGCGCGCTCTTTTTTGCGCGCACCTCTTTCCCGACAGGATAACATCATTTTTTCGATGGTTTTGGATGTCTAACTGAATTCTACGTCATAAAGAACCCTTTCTGGGTCCACGAGAACCCAAAATATCGCTTACAAGCCCCCCCAAAAAAACCTAAATGCGCGCGCATGCGCACGTAGTGAATGATGGACATTTTTAAATCACTCATAACTCTCCAGAATTAACGGTGACCTCTACTTTTCTTTGTATATTCTGATAGCCGATGATGCGTAGATAGCTTTTCAGGCATCACTTTCCATTCCAAAGTGTTGTGACGTCATCTATGACGTCACAAAGAAAAATCGTATTTCGCGCATATCTCATGACTTGAGTCGGGCAAGATAACCAAACTTGATACACAGTAATTTCCTGTTAAAGGCCATCACCTTTGTAAATCACAGCGCGCGCATCACGCCTAACGTGTACGCGTCCGCTTGATTTTAATGCTTGGTGGCTCATTTTTTCGTAGTTTTTCATACTTTCGGTATTTTGGCCCATAACTCCGCCATGCGGTGTTTTATCGACACCGGACCTTTTTCAGTGGATAGAGGATATTGTGAACTTTAACGGGTGTATGAAAGGGGTAGTGGTGGGGGGGGGCTTCCAAATCTTGTACGAATAAATTGGTTTTTCAATATTAGTATTAGTATCTGGCCTGAAATGTATTTTCAGTGGAGGAGACCTTAAAATACTTAGAAATATGACGTTTTACATCGTTTGAGTACCCACCGCCGCCCCCCGTTGCCTTTTTTATATTGTAAAATTCCATCTAACACTGTCAGTGTGACATGGCATTATGACGGTTAGTCCGTGTTTCAGACCCCTGTATTAGGTAAATGAAGCTTCTAACCGGCGCAAATACTTCAAAACAGATGGACCAATATACAAAGCGTGGATATAAATAATATAAATGCGCCTTACAATCTTAAATTTGCTGCAAAATGTCATCAAACGCGGATCTAAAGTATTAATGAACTTCATTAGTGATCCGCGTAACCGCGGATCACCATAGAGTTTGTACGAATTTTTTGGTGATCCGCGTTTGTACGAAATTTTTTTCTTTCTTTGTTGTTTATTCGTGTTTCTTTGTGACCACTTTTTGTTCGCAGGATAACTCAACAACGCCATCGCCAATAATCTTGTATCTTGTAACTTGTAACAACACTATATGTTTCAGGTCATTCGGAGCATTTTGGTGCGCGCGCGTTTTTGTCCGCGCGCATCCCTTTCGCGACAAAATAACACATATTTTTCGATGGATTTGGATGTCCGACTGAATTCTACATCATTGAGAATCCTTTCCCGACCACCAGCATCCAAAATATCGGTTATATGCCCGAAAAACCTAAATGCGCGCGCATGCGCGCGTAGTGATTTTTTAAATCACTCATAACTCTTTAGAATTAACGGTGACACCTACTTTTCATTGCTTATTCCGATAGCCTATGATGCGTAGACAAGAAATCAAACACAAGTTTTCAAACACAAGTTGTGACGTCATCTATGACATCACAAAGAAAATTCGTATTTCGGGCATATCTCATAACTGGAGTCGAGTAAGATATCCAAACTTGGTTGACAATACCTTCAGGTCAAAGGTCATCACGGGTGCGAACCATATGCGTGCGGGCGTCATGACGAACGCGTACGCGTACGTCGAATGTTGAACTAATGTTTGATGGAGAATTTAAAGCGATGAACGACATATTTCAGCAAGAAATGATACGTGGTATAGATTGTTTGTCACATTTTGTTTAGATTTAATGATCGGAGCGTTTACGCGGATCACCAATTCGTCTCAGTGACGAATTAACATCTAGTTTCTTCTTTATTCCTGTTTATTTGTCGCTATTTTTGTGCACGTGTTATCTCGAGAACGATGAGTGTAAGAGTTTTGTAACTTAGGTCTTATGTCAATACCTCGTTGGTCTCTTCCTGCGAATGTCTGTGACGTCATCTATGACGTTATAAGCCAAAATCTAGTCCTAACCTATATTTGCAATATCTCAAGCCGGCAGTGGAATAAAACAACGAAATTTGGCAGAAGTTAAGTTAAGGTCAAGGGTCAACTTTTGGACCTAATCACGTGCGCGCGCGAGTCTCGATGGGCTTGTACGGGCACATCAAAAATTGTAAAAGTTTTAAAATGCTCCAAATGACTTCTTATTAACATTAGCATACGTTTCAGGCCAATTGGAGCATTTGGTGCGCGCGCGTACGCTCGCGTTTTTTTTTCCGCGCGCACCCCTTTCCCGACCGAATATCGTCGTTTTTTCGACGGATTTCGATTTCTGCCTGAATTCTCCATCATTTAGAACCTTTTTCGACCCCTAGGACCCAAAATATCGCTTACATGTCCAAAAACCGTAAATGCGCGCGCATTGCGCGCGTAGTGAATAATGCGCATTTTTTAATCACTGTCTAGAATTAACTGTGACCCCTACTTTTTATTGCTTATTCTGATAGAGTATGATGCGTAGATAGCATTTCAGGCATCGCTTTCTATGCCAAAGTGTTGGGACGTCATCTATGACGTCACAAAGAAAAATCGTATTTCGGACATATCTCATGACTGGAGTCGAGTAACATCACCAAACCTGGTACATAGTAACTTAAGGTCAAAGGTCATCATGCGTGCTTATCATATGCGTGCGGGCGTCACGACGAACGCGTACGCGTACGTTTAAAATTAAGTCATAAATCAGTCATTTTTCTCTAGAATAAACGATGACCCCTACATTGTATTGCTCATTCTGATAGCCTATGATCCGTAGATAACAGTTCGGGCACTACTTTGCATGAAGAATACTTGTGCCGTCATCTATGACGTCACAAAGAAAAATCGTATTTCGCGCATATCTCATGAATGGGGTGGATTAAGATAACAAAACCTGGTCCACAGTAACTTCAGGTCAAATGTCATCACTGGTGCTAATCATAACCGTCCGTACGTCGCGACGAACGCGTACGCGCACGTCGAATTTTCAATTAATGTTAGATAGACAATTTCAAGTGATGAGGGACATATTTCATCATGCAATGGTGATTGATATGCACTGTTTGTCACATTTTCTTTAAATTTAATGATCGGAGCGGTTATGCGGATCACCAATTCGTCTTAGTGACGAATTAAAATCTAGTTTTGTGATTATGATCGCATGAATATATTATTCTCAATCCATTTTTGTTCTGTAATCACCAATCCCATGGAATAGTTATAATTTTTATTAAAGATTATTAACATGATTGGGAACATTTGAAAATGCCTCAAGAACCAAATGAGTTGAAATGTAATACAACTATACACTAGCAGGAGTGGATCTCCCACCTGGGAGGATTTGTATGTAATTTGTTTACTTAAGGAGAATCAAGCATAAACATAGGAGTATCTGAATTTTATCCGGGGACGATAAAGATAAGCCCCATAGAGAGCCACACAGCAGGTTTCCGTGCCACGAGTGATATTGGCATTGTTTATTTTAGAATGAGTCAACGTTTGACTATAAGATTTTCACAGGAGAATCCTCGCATAGTTTACTTGATTCTAGAGTAGTTTCAGCCCAAGTTGAGGACTACCCCAATCATGTCATTTACCTTTAAAATATGTAAATATTACCAGTTTGCAAAATGATATATAAAATCTTAATTATTTCAAATGTGTAATTCTTTATAAATGTGTTGAAACATGTTATACTCAAACTTGAGAAGCATTTGGTCACATATTTGCAGTAATAAACACAAAAGAGAAAGCAGGGAGTGTTATTTATAAAATGATATCTATTGTTGCCATGGCAACAGAGCTTGTTCAACATCTTTTTTCTTGGGGGGGGGGGGGAGTGAGGTCACCCATTTTTGGGATGTGCAAGATAGAATATTATAAATGGATGGTTTTCGTAATGGCAGCGTGTTTTCAAAAGTGTTCTATAGATTAATATTGATTATTTCTGCTTCAAAAAACTATGAAAAGTGATTGTCTTTTTCTGATTTGTGATGCAGTTAAGCTGGGGGTCTGTATCTCATTTCACTCCACCCTCCCCCTCTTCCCACCCCAGGACAGGCCCATGTGCTAATTGCTGCTCTTTTCCTCAATGAAAATAATTGGGAATTGTTAGCATTTTTGTAAATTTTTAGCACAATATCAAGCAGAGGGTAGCAGTCCGGTGGCAGGGGGGGGGGGAAGGGTGAGGTCCACTCATTTTGGTCAAAACCTAATGTTATTGACTAATTTTCATAATTCCATACAGTTTTGTATACTCTTTCATTGATCTGTAATTTGATTTGTTCCACTTTTCAAAGCAGCGAGAAGTGTCAGAAGTGGGTTTCACTTTCCACACTTGATCCCGACCCCCTTCCAGTCCTAATGGATCCATGAGCTTGAGTCATGATAAGATTCTTGGTATAATAAATTCGATCTTTTCTCAACCAATTATATTGTACAATCATTTTGCAGATGCTGAAGGAATAATCATACAAAGATGTGTTAACAAACCGAACAAAACAATAATTTCAATATACCACTATAGTGTACAGCCGGGGAGCGTTCATAGTCCCCGCTCTATTTTCATTTCTGTGTGTGTGTGTGTGTGTGTGTGTCTGTTTCCAATGGTTCTTTCAAAGTGACTGATTTCAGTTCCCAAAGCAGAAATTCATTAGCACTGGACAGAAAAAAATTCCAAAAGCGTCGGGGGGGGGGGTAGCGTGCCCTTCGGACCTCACAAGTTGGGGCTACTGAGGATTTTTGCAAGACCAGTCTAAAAGATAGTTTGATCTGATGTGACCCTTTTGTCCCTTGTTTTTATGCATCACCTTCAAAGGGGCTAGAAGCATTGCTTCCGGATTCCGTACACGCTGGTGTCATTATCGCAATATGTGACAAAGTACAACGTTAAAGATCAGCATAATATCTTCTTAAGATATCAATGTTTAATTTTTTTTTTTTTTTGCATCTTAAGAAATACGCCCTTGCTGCCGGAATCACTTTCTCCCAAGAATTCCCTGATCATCCCCTGTATCACAACCTCTGTTAAAAAAGAAATATTGCGTACAGGTACCCACATACAGTCCTCTGAACCCCCTCATCCCACCTCACAGGATTTCTCAAAGACCTCTCCACACCACTGCATGATGGTGCAGTTGCTGATGGAGGGATTCTTGAGAAAGACAAATCCGCCAGAACAGGCCCACGTCTTATGGTGTGAGCTAAAAGGTTGTCAGGTCCTAGGGGATAGAGGGTTGTGTGAAGTTTGTAACAGTTGGAAACAATGTTGTTACATCGTATCAGAATTATGTGTTTCTTTCAGATTGGTCTACATCTATAATGGTGACAGAAACTTCAAAGAGCAACATTCTTAGGGGTGCTATGCTTCTCCCGTAAGCAGCTCCGGCCCAAAGGTGGGGTCCAAGGGGCATAATTCCCCAAAGCGTTAGGACTTTAAGTGTTCAATGCCCTTCAATTGATGCATTTGAAATGGAAACAGTCACTTATTTCAAGAAAACATAAATTCAGAAAATGCATGAAAACAATTTTTTATGAACAGATTTTATCCGGTGAGTGGACCACGACCCTTCCCAACAGCAGTATGTCTCCGCCCCGTAAGGAAGCTAGAGGTATTATTTCTTTGGGTGGTCTATCCGTACGTCTGTGTGTCGTGCTTCCGTGTGTCCGTAAATTCTTGTGAATAAGATCACTGAAGCGCCGTAGGAGAGATTTTAATGAAACCTGGACCAAAGATGTAACATTGGGCAAGGGTCAAATGTCAAAAGTCATGAACTCTGTCCGAAAATGTTAGATGTATCCAAGGTCACAGAAAACGTAAATGCTTTTATAGTAGACATGTAACTCGGAACATATGTATTTTAATTATGTGTACCATGAACAGGTTTAGATTGCTACATCGAGAGCGAAGGCATGCCCATCAACGTGATGGATTGCACGTTTCTGTAATAACAAACACGCCTTGATTGCAGGGGCGTAGCAGGTGCCTGTTATCAGGGTGGGCAAAGCGAAAAAAAAAGTCTTAAATATTCAACGTGCGCGTAAGCGTTCGTCCCGACGCGTGCGCTTTTATGATTAGCACCAAGGATGACCTTTGAGCGGAAGTAATTGTGTACCAGGTTTGGTTATATTACTCTACTCCTGTCATGAGATATGGACGAAAAACAATTATTCTTTATGACGTAATAGATGACGTCACAACAATTTGGCATGCAAAGGAATTTACGGAATGGTATCTCCGCATGATAGGCTATTAGAATAAGCAATACAAAGTAGGGGCCATCGTTACTTCCAGAGAGTTAGGACTAACTTAAGAATTACAATTTAACGCGCGCGTACGCGTTCGTCATGACGCCCGCACGGAAATGATTAGCATCAGTGATGAGGTTTAACCTGAAGTTACTGTGTACCAAGTTTCGTCACCTTACTCATCTCCAGTCATGAAATATGGACAAAACTTGTTTTTGTTTGTGACGTCATAGATGGCGTCAGAAGAATTTGTCATAGAAAGTGATATCTGAAATCTTATCTACGCATCATAGGCTATCAGAATATGCAATAAAAAGGAGGGGTCATGGTTAATTCTAGAGATTTATCAGCGATTAAAAAATGCCCATCTTTCACTACGCGCGCAATGCGCGCGCATTTATATTTTTGGGGCATATAAGCAATACGTTGGGTCCTAATGGTCTAGAAAGGGTTCTAAACAATGTAGAACTCAGTCAGACATCTAAATCTATTGAAAAAAATACGTTTTTCGGTCGGGAAAGGGGTGCGCGCGAAAAAACGCGCGCGTACGCGCGCGCACTAAAATGCTCCAAATGACCTGAAACATATAGTACCGTTAATAAGAAGTCATTTGGAGCATTTTTATTTTTTGACGCGCCCGTACACGCATGTGAAGAGGCGCGTGCGCACGTGGTTTGGACCAAAAGATGACCCATGCCCTGAACTTGACCCTTGCCCAGTTTGGTTGTTTTATTCGACCGCCGGCTCGAGATATTGCAAATATAGGTTAACTGTAGCTTTTTCACAAATGACGTCATAGATGACATCACAGATGGTCTATGACATTGACAAGACTACCATGCCGAGGTATTGACATGGGACATAACTATGCCAAGTTACAAGACTAATGCTGTTGTCATTCTTCTGATATTGTCTGAACAAAAAGTGACCAGAAAGAAACATAAACTAGATTTTAATTCGTCACTAAGACGAATTGGTGATCCGCGTAAACGCTCCGTTCATTTAATCTAAAAGAATGTGGCAAACAATCTATATCAAGTATGATTGCCTGCTGAAATATGTCCCTCACCACCTTACATTCTCCATGAAACGTCAATTCAAAATTCGACGTGCGCGTACGCGTTCGTCGCGAATCGTGAATGGTTATAATTAGGACCAGTGATGACCTTTGACCTGAAGTTATTATGTACCAACTTTGATTATCTTACTCGATTCCAGTCATGAGATATGCGCGAAATACGATTTTCTTTGTGACGTCGCAGATGACGTAAATAAAAAGTAGGGGTCACCGTTAATTCTAGAGAGTTATGAGTTATTTAAAAATGCCCATTATTCACTACGCGCGTAATGCGCGCGCTTTTACGTTTTTGACCTGTAAGCGATATTTTGGGTCCTAATTGTCGGGAAAGGGCTCTAATTGAAAAAACAACGATATTCGGTCGGGAAACGGGTGCGCGTGAAAAAACGCGCACGTACGCGCGCGCACTAAAATGCTCTAACACCAGTGATGACTTTTGACCTGAAGTTACTGTGTACCAAGTTTTGTTATCTTAATCCACCCCATTCATGAGATATGCGCGAGATTCGATTTTTCTTTGTGACGTCATAGATGACCCCGCAAGTAATTGGCAAGCAAAGTGGTGCCTTAACTGTTATCTACGGATCATAGGCTATCAGAATGAGAAATTCAAGGTAGGGGTCATAGTTTATTCTAGAGAAAAATGACTGATTTAAGACTTAATTTTAAACGTACGCGTACGCGTTCGTCGTGACGCGCGCACGCATATGATAAACACGCATGATGAACTTTGACCTGAAGTTACAGTGTACCAGGATTGGTTACGTTACTCGGCTCCAGCAATGAGATATGCAAAAAATACAGTTTTTCTTTGTGACGTCATAGATGATGTCACAACACTTTGGCATAGAAAGCGATGCCTGAAATGCCATTTACGCATCATAGTCTATCAGAATAAGCAATAAAAAGTAGGGGTCACCGTTAATTCTAGAGAGTTATGAGTAATTTAAAAATGCCGCCATTCACTACGCACGCATGCGCGCGCATATCAGTTTTTTTGGACTTGTAAGCGATATTTTTGGTCCTGCTGGTCGGCAAAAAGTTCTAAATGATGGATTATTCAGTCAGACATCAAATGCCATCGAAAAAATGACGCTATTTGGTCGGGAAAGGGGTACGCGTGAAAAAACGCGCACGTACGCGCGCGCACAAAAATGCTCCAAATGACCTGAAACATATAGTAGTGTTAACAAAAAGTCAATTGGAGCATTTTAAAATTTTGACGCGCCCGTACTCGCCCTTGGAGGCGCGCGCACACGTGGTTACGTCCAAAAGTTGACCCTTGACCTTAACTTGACCTCTGCAAAATTGGGTTGTTTTATTCGACTGCCGGCTTGAGATATTGCAAATATAGGTCAACTTTAACTTTTTCACAAATGACGTCATAAATGACGTCAGAGATGGTCTTTGATATTGACAAGACTACCATGCCGAGATATTGACATTGGACGTAACTATGCTAATTTACAAGACTAATGCTTTTGTCGTTCTTGAGATATCGTTTGAACAAAAAGTGACCAGAAAGAAACACAACTAGATTTTAATTCGTCACTGAGACGAATTGGTGATCCGCGTATTCGCTCCGATCATTAGACATTAAGAGATTGTGACAGTCTATATGGCGTATCATAACTTGCTCGAAGCTGTCCCTTTTCACCTTAACTTCTCTGTCAAACATTATTTAATATTTCGTTGTGCGCGTACGCCTTCGTCGTGACTCCCGCACGCATATGATGAGCACCAGTAATGACCTTTGACTTGAAGTTACTGTGTACCAAGTTTAGTTATCACACTCTACTTCAGTCATGAGATATGCGCAAAACACGATTTTTCTTTGTGACGTCATAGATGACGACAGAAGAATTTGTCATAGAAAGTGATATCTGAAACCTTATCTACGCATCATAGGCTATCAGAATAAGCAATAAAAAGTAGGGGTCACCGTTAATTCTAGAGAGTTATGAGCGATTTAAAAATGCCCCTCTTTCACTGCGCGCGCAATGCGTGCGCATTTATGTTTTCTGGGCATATAAGCAATATTTTGGGTCCTAGTGGTCGGGAAAGGGTTTTAAACGATGTAGAATTCAGTCAGAAATCTAAATCCATCG
>JZLH01S0246059.1:11601-23909 GCA_001188425.1 Eucidaris tribuloides
TCGAAACATAATGTGACAAACAATTTATACCAAGTATCATTATTTGCTGAAATATGTCCCTCATCACTTTAAATTCCCCTAAAAAACACTAATTCAACATTCGACGTACGCGTACGCGTTCGTCCCAACGCGCACGCACTTATGATTAGCACAAGTGATGACCTTTGATCTAAGTTACAGTGCACCAAGTTCGGTTATCTTACTCGACTCGTATCATGAGATATGCGGTTACGCGGATCACCAATAATACCATCATAATATGAGGTTCATTGGTACCTTAGATCCGCGTTTGATGACGTTTTACAGCGAATTAAGATTGTACGGCGCATTCATATGATATATATCCACGCTTTGTATATTGGTCCATCTGTGTTGAAGTGTTGGGGCCAGTTAGAGGCTTAATTTACTTAACTCTTTACACGCGGTATTCGCATCCATGCATTTCCTGTAGCGTGCGGGATTCGCATTTCACACTCAATCGTAGAAACGGTTGTATTCACCCGGATTACACTGATTTTCCCAACACTAGCCGTAATCTCGTTTTTTTTTGTTTACAGTCCTCAAGTACGGGGGTATTATGTTAGATTCTTAAGGAACCAGAAAACTCGATAAATGCAATTAAGGCATCGTGATACAATAGGACAAAGGATTAGACACAAGTTCACTTTGAAAAGTACTTGAAAGGTCAATTACAATTAGACGCGCTATTCAGTGATAATCTCTTCATTCACTTCTTATTTGGTGACTCATGTCTTTCTTTAACTTGTAAAGTCAGTTTTTTTGTGTAAAACTTGTAGTTTACTGTCTTGTATTATTTGAATGGAGTTATATATTTTCAAGCAGGAAACTTAGAACTACATGTATGTTGGTTACAATTAGCCATTACTTTACAAAATTCAGATGTATATTTCCAAACGCCCTATATGCACTTAGAAGGTTTGTAAAATGTACTTCAACTTGGCTGTATTACATTTTTCCTGAAAACGCTGTTGTGCAAAGTTATTGCCAGTTGAAGTCAGTTACTTATTTCCTTTCCCGATACTGAGCGCTCTTTGAAATAAACTCCGCACGCACGGGATTCAGGGTCCCGCGCACAAAGAGTTAAAAGCACTAAAATCATAACAAATAATGTGTGGGACTAGTTATCCGATTTTCAAATTGCCCCTTGATCACCCGGCACCGGCGAGTTATCCAGGGTAGAGGGACGGGTTATCAAGGGTCGAATTGTCCATGGGTCGAGTTGTCCCGGATTCCTAAATATTCGACGTGCGCGTACGCGTTCGTCACGACGCCCGCATGAATATGATAAACACCAATGATGACCTTTGACCGGAAGTTATTGTGTACCAACTTTGGTTTTCTTAATCGACTCCAGTCATGAGATATGCGCCAAATACGACTTCTTTTCTTTGTCACGTCATAGATGACGTCAGCAGAATTTGTGATAGAAAGTGATACCTGAAACCTTATCTACGCATCATAGGCTATCAGAATAAGCAAGAAAAAGTAGGGGTCACCGTTAATTTTAGAGAGTTATGAGTGATTTCAAAATTCCGCCATTCACTACGCGCGCATGGGCGCGCATTTACTTTTTTGGGACTTGTAAGCGATATTTTGGGTCTGGATGGTCGGGAAAGGGTTCTAATTGATGTAGAGTTCAGTCAGACATCCAAAACCATCGAAAAAAAAACCGACGGTATTCGCTCGGGAAAGTGGTGCGCGCGAAAATACGCGCGTGTACGCGCTCGCACTAAAATGCTCCAAATTACCTGAAACGTATAGTGCTGTCAGTAAAAAGTGATTTCGATCATTTTTGCATTTTACGGGCCCGTCGTGAACGCACGCGCACGCGGTACGGTCCAAAAGTTGCGTCGTGACCTTAACTTGACCTTTGCCAAATTTGGTTGTTTTATTCGACTGCCGGCTTGAGATATCGCAAAAGTAGGTTTAGTTTAACTTTTGGCTTTTTACGTCATAAATGGCGTCACAGCTGCTCTATCAACTCGACCAGTTTACCATGCCGAGGTATTAACATGTGATATAAAAAAAGTATAGTCAAATATGACTGATATCTAGTCAAATCTGACTAGGCTAAAGGGTCAGGTGGGTGCAACTGATAATCAGTCATTTTGACTAGATTTCTATAGTTATTTTTTATGTGACTAGATAACCAGTCAAAAAATCTTACTAGATTTCTAGTCATTTTCACCCAGTTTTTGACTATATATGTAGTTATCAAACTTTTCACTGATATTTTCAGTAATTTTCATTTATTGGTTTGATGGAGGATTGGTAGACATTTTTCAAGGTATAGTTAAGACTGCAGTAGATCTATATTCTATGAGGGATATCTGATTCAAACATTACGAAACTCGTATATATGAAAGTCGATAGGAACGATAAAGTCGTACGCTAACTTTTGACCATTGATTAAATACAATGCGTTTCGAAATACAATTTACAAGACCCCGTCCTACAGACGCGTAGACTGCCAATTAATCAGCAGTGCCAGTGACAGTGTCACAGCCAATTGCACAGCGGCTCACGACTCACACTCTCATGCGTGCATCTTCAATGGTCACAAAGCTTACGTTACGACTTCGTTCTTACGGACTTCACATATATACGAGTTTCGGTATGTTTAAAATAAGGATATTCTTCATAAATTATTAGACCTACTGCAGTCTCATTACCCTTGAAAATGTCTACCAAATCCTCCACCCCCCATTCCTAGAGTTTTTGCGTCACAAATTCGTCCATTGTCAGGCCAGGTTGTACAGGCTAGCTATGTTCTCTAGCTTTCAGACTCGCGCGTACCGGTGCATGCAGCGCAGGTATACCGTATTTATGCATAGCAAACGTACGTTAATGCATCGCACAGTGCCAGCGATCGAAGACTTGTACAATTGTTGCTTTACCAAGCACGCTTCACACGCAAGCGGGAATTGGGGCCAATAAGCGATCGCCGCTTCTCCCTAAGCACATCAGGGAAACCCGTTTCACGTAACTATTTCAATTAGTATCCGATCAATGATGATTATATTAGTAAAAGGACCAATGCAATCTGCGAAGTTAACTTGATTTTCAATATTACTTTCACTTGACTGGGGTAATATAGTCAATCATTTAACTAGATTGTCTTCTATTAGAGTGTAAATTACAAAGATTTATTAACGATCGCTGTCGATTGTTGCAGATATTTGGCGCGTAACAAAATATGACCAGAATACGAAATACGAATAAGTACAGCATTTCGTTACAAACTCTATTGGTGATCCCGTTTACGCGGATCACCACTACATTTAATACGTCACTAAGACGGAATTAGTAATCGCGTAACCGCTCCCAATCATTAAATTTTAAAGAAAAATATGACAAATCTATATCAATTATCATTGCATGATGAATATTGTCCTCATTACTGGAAATTGTCTATCAAATATTCATTGAAAATTTCGACGTGGCGCTACGCGGTCGTCACGATGCGCGGACGGTTATCATTAGCATAGTTATGACGTTTGACCTGATCTTACTGTGTACAAGCGTTTTGTTTATCTTAATCACCCATTCCATGACATATTGCCGAAAATGCGGTTTTTCTTTGTGACGTCATAGATGACGCACAAGTATTCAGCATTGTAATTATGTACTGAACTGTTATCTACGGACTATAGGCTTATCATGAATGCGCAATATAAGGTAGCGCGGTCATCGTTTATTTCTAGTAGAAAATGACCGATTTCAAACTTTAATTTTTTAAACATACTGCGTACGTGTTTAATCGTCGCGGACGTGGTGGACGGTTTAATTAGCACCAGTGATGACTTTTTGACCTGAAGTTAAGCTGTGTACAAATTTTGTTTTTAATCCACCCATCTATGAGGAACTCAGGACATTGACCTAGCTGCTTTCGCCAGGATATCCTGCAATCGCCGAACTATGCATCTGCTCCCTCTAAACAATTGATGGTCTTGCTGGAACAGTATTGACACCACGCTTTAAGTCTGCCCTTGATAGTCTCATGCCCTCCTGAAATTCAGCAGGACCATTAACAGCTCCGACCGCAACAGTCACCTGCATAACGATGGAATTGTCAGGAGGCCATAAACGGTGTTTAACGTCTGATTGGAGAGACGCTGGAGAGAATCCAGCTGGAATCGACAGACAAGCTCTTCATTAAAGAGTTCAGAGAAATAATAAACTGCTATCTGAAGCCTTAAAAAATCTACTTTTCGTACAGGACCTTTAGGACTGTGGGACCAAAGAGAAATTTTTTAGTGAAGTGTCAAACCTCTTGTAAAAATCTGAGAAAATGTTTGCCTAAGTCCACACTGCTAAACTTCAAAATTATACAAACCCGTTTTGTAATTTCTTCGCAACCAGATTGAGAATAATTGTATTGAGTCATCTAAATCGTGTATGTTATCAAGAACCGCGTAGTGCGGAACGGATCATACCATCTATCGTGCGTTGACTGTAAGTTGGTAAAGATTGTAAGTGTATCTGAATCAGAAATTTTGGAGAAAGTTATACCGAAATTCAAAAGTCAAGCCACCGCATGACCATGGATCCAGTTTCCCACTGAGGTCCTGAAGACCGAATTCTGGTGGAATTGGCCCCAGTTATTACAGATATTTGTTTGATTGGTCGCGATTTATTTCTGGCCGTGAAAACTATTTTTGGCGCACGAACATTTTCTGCCGACCCGCCCCCCCCCCCGCCCCCTCCGCTGAGCGACTTTCAGCTGTTGATTTGGCCGAATTTGGCCGTGAACAATTTTTTGGGCCGCAAAAAAAAATTGGCCGCGGAAGCTTTTCGCCACCCCCCCCCCCCCCGCTGAAACGATTTTTAGCTGTTGATTTGCCGCGAATTTGGCCGTGAAAAACTGTTTTGCGTCCGAAATTTTCCGTCGGGAACCCCCCCCCCCCCCGCCCGCGAATTTTTAAAACGTAGGATTGGCAACTGAAGATCATGATTATTCTATGAGGCAATTCGCTTCGCACATCCGCCTCGCCTCAATTTACACTAGTCTGCCTAATAGAAAGCCATGTTATTTTAGCGGAAATTAATGTTGCTTCTGTTATGCAGTTATTTTCGTCTTTTACTTTATATTCTCTTTCCCCATCTTTATCAAAATAATATTGTAGTTATCAATTCCAAGATATAAATTTACATTACTACGAAATATCACATCACACAAAATATGAATGAACCTTTTAAGGTTACAAAGTTCAAAGACTATTATGGATGCAATCGAGTTTAGACAGCTGAACTCGTTCCTGATTTGGTGGGAAGTTTTTTCGATGCATTGAAGTTTTTATCGTTACAGCCGTTTACCAGTCTGGATACAACCTTAAATGATATCATAACGTTTTACAAGGGCATGGGTTAATATTAATTCGAACCCCACATGCCTGCATGGTGCAATGTGTATAATGTTGGAAGCCTAGAATTGAGGGCTGGCCGTGAATAGTATGTTCATAGCTGTACAGGGGTGGCACCGTGTACAAGTAGATCGCTCTAGTCTAAGTTAGATCTAGAGTCTACAGAATATTAAATTTTTTGTCATAATTTGATGTTGTGTACTGATTACTTGTGAACATGCCGTTTGTATGAGTGTCACATTTTGTTGCAGTGGTGAGGATTGTTCAATGGAACTGCGAGTCGAGAAAGAAATGGAAATTGCTCAAGCTTAATCTGAGGTGAGCTAAAAAAAAACCGTTGACGTAGGGCCTGTTCAAGCGCTCTCCTTAAAGCGGAACCGTTACTTGCTCCGAACCGGCCAGGGCGGCCTCTAATACTCCTAAAGCGTAACCGTACACGTACCGTACCGCTCCAGAAGCGTGCAGCGCGAGGACCACTCCGATGTGGTCTTAAGGCGCTGCAAGCGCGAACACGTTTACCTACCGCGCTGAGCACCTGAACGCATTCCGCAATAACTTATTAACGTGTGATTCCCCCAGATTTGAAGAGTAAGCGTACCGAATTGCGTACCTCGGAGGCACGTTCCCACATGTTTTGCATGACACTTCGTTGAACCACTCTTGGCCACGGAGTTCGCCATAGGCGTTGGCACAGCGTACGCGAGTTTCAGCTGTCTAACCTCGATTCAATCCATATAGTCTTTGCTTCTAGCCCTTAAATGGTCATTCATTATTTTGTGTGATGTGATATTTCGTAGTAGATGTAAATTTAATCTTGGATTGATAATACAAATTTTATTTTTGATTAAAGATCGGACTTTTATGGAAAGAATATAAGTTAAACGCAAAATACCTGCCATACAAAGCAACATTTAATTTCCTAAAATAAACATGGCTTTATTACCCGATGTGTAATTGAGCGAGGCGGATTTGCGAAGCAGAATCGCTCCATAATAATTCATTGATCTTCAGTGCCATTCCTACGTATTTAAAAATTCGCCCCCGCGCCCCCCCCCCCCGCTAGCGAACTTTTCAGCTGTTGATTTGCTGCGCGAATTTGGCGCTGTGAAATATATATGTCTGACCCCCGATGAAAAAAATTCGTTCATAGGGTCCTGCGAGCCACTTTACAACATTGATTTTAATTATTTTTCGCATTTCCTTCGTATACCTGAGTGTTCTTTTCAGAATACGTTCGGCCAAACGTGTTTGAAATGTCCGCCGAAACGTTTTCTAAACTGTTTTAAAACATTCGAGTTTCTTCAGGTTGGGGTTAAACTAGTCATTGGCAACAGACTTTCCCTAGACTATGTTTCATTTCTTTGAAAACCTTAAAAACGAAAGAAAAATCTAATTTCTATGTATACATAGACAAAATGAAATCTGTATTAAGTATACCGAAAAATTGAAATCATCATTCAAAAGTTTTACTTTCGAGCGGCTTTGGGACAAAACATAGATGGTAAATGTCGCGGTTAGGAAATCCAACTCGATTTTTTCATTAGCGGGCAGTAACAAAGTCGGAAACTTTTCATCTGGCAGATTTTATTTTCGATTTTTATTCTTTATAATCAATCCTCATCGGTCCATATGTCTAAGAAAGTAAAATGATACAAAAATCATTTTGATTTTTACGAAATGTGTGATGTGTTAATTGAAGACTTTTCTATTTTTCCAGTTTCTTTAATACTTACTTGATCTGATATAAGAATCATAGACTTCAGGTCGTGGTTCATTGATTGGTACAGTTGCTGCAGGAAATAAAGAGTATGTCAGAAGAAATATAGTAAGATGAATTTGCTATTTAAAAAAAAAGCAAAACAAAAATCGCTACAATGTGATTAAATGTCATATTATGTACAGAGCTCCAATACGTCATAAGTATATTTTGTCAATAATATTGTTTCTGAATGTAATTTGAGTATTGATATAGTAATTTACTGAATAATAACGATGATAATAGTAATGACAACAACAATAATGATAATAATAATAATAATAATAATAATAATAATAATAATAATAATAATAATAACTAGATTTTAATTCGTCACTGAGACGAATTGGTGATCCGCGTTTTCGCTGCGATGATCTAAAAAAATTGTGACAAAGTATTGTTGCTTACTCAAAACTGCCCCCTTTGACCTCAAATACTCTATCAAAGTTGAATTTGAAAATCGACGTGCCCGTATGAGTACGCCGTGAAGTGCGCGCGAATACGGCTACCACCAGTGATGACCTTTAAGCTGAAGTTAGCGTGCACCAAGTTTGGTCACCATACTCATCTCCATTCATGAAATATGGACAAAAAATGATTTATCTTTTTGACGTCATAGATGACGTCACACCAACTTAGCATGCACAGTGATGCCTCAAATATGATCTACGTATCATAGGCTATTAGAATACGCAATAAAAAGTAGGGGTCCTCATTAAATCTTGAGAGTTATGAGTGATTTAAAAATGGCCGTCATTCATTACGCGCGCAATGCGCGCGCATTCACGTTCGATTTTCCTGTGTGAAGTCATAGATAACGCCACAAGTATTTGGCATGTAAGGTGTTCCATTATCTGTTATCTACGGATCATAGGCTATCAGAATGAGCAATACAAGGTAGGGGTCATCGTTTATTCTAGAGAAAAATGACTGAATTAAGACTTAATTTTAAACATAAGCGTACACGTTCGTCATGAAGCCAGCACGCATATGATAATCACGCATGCTGACCTTTGACCTGAAGTTTCTGTGTACCAGGTTTGGTTATGTAACTCGACTCCAGTAATGAGATCTGCCCGAAATACGGTTTTTTGTGACGTCATAGATGACGTCACAACACTTTGGCATAGCAAGCGATGCCTGAAATGCTATTTACACATCACATTCCATCAGAATAAGCAATAAAAAGTAGGGGTCACCGTTAATTCTAGAGAGTTATGGGTGATTTACAAATGGCCATTATTCACTACACGTGCAATGCACGCGCATTTTCGTTTTTTGGACTTGTAAGCGATATTTTGGGTCCTAGTGGTCGGGAAAGGTTTCTTATTGATAGAGAATTCAGTCAGAAATCCAAATCCATCGAAAAAATGACGGTATTCGTCGGAAAAGGGTGCGCCCCCCCCCCCCCGCAAACAAAAAAAAAAAAAAACGCGAGCGTACGTGCGCGCACCAAATGCTCCAAATGACCTGAAACATAAGAAGTCATTTGGAGCATTTTAAACTTTAAAAATTTTGACGCGCCCATGCAAGCCCATCGTCACGCGCGCGCGCATGTGGCTAGGTCCAAAAGTTGACCCTTCACCTTAATTTTACGATGGCCAAATATGGGGGCATAATTCAATTTCAATAATGAGATATTGACGAATAACTGTTTTCACTAATGACGTCATAGATGACGTCACGGATGATTAATGGAATTGACAGTATACCCATACCGAGGTATTGACATGGGCCATAACTATGCTGAGTTACAACATCACTGCCGATGTCGTTCTTGAGATATCGTCTAAACAAAAGAGGAGGAAGGAAACATGAATAAAGATTCTAACGAAATCTATGGTGATCCGCAGTTATGCGGATAACCAATAATAATAATAATAATAATAATGATAATAATAATAATAATAACAATAATAATAATAATAATAATAATAGTAATAATAATAATAATAATTAATAATAATAATAATAATAATAATAATAATAGTAATAATAACAATAATAATAATAATAATAATAATAATAATAATGATAACTAGATTTTAATTCGTCACTGATACGAATTGGTGATCCGCGTATTCGCTCCGATCGGTAACCTTAAGAGATTGTGACAGTCTATATGGCGTATCATAAGCTGCCCCTTTTCATCTTAAAGGGACTGTAAAGTCGCAAGTCGTGGGCGTTTGGACCTGGCCCGACTCGGGTAATATTCGGGAATGCCCGTATACTTTCGGAAAATGAGCGCGCACGAATTGTGTGCAATTCCCTATGCAGCACGTATTCACCCGAAGAAAGGCGAACTAAGCCAAACTGACCCTCATCGGCAATTCTGTTTGCAGCTCCACGATTGTTGCTACGCACCACTAAACTCTACACTACGTAGCATAGAGTTCAGTGTTACGCACTGCCTTGCAATAGGGGCAAGCGTAAGGTAAATAAACGTACATGGATTACGAGCGGTGCGTCTCTTTAACTTCTAAGTCAAACATTACTTAATATTTCGGCGTGCACGTACGCGTTCGTCGTGACCCCCGCACGCATATGATGAGCACCAGTGATGACCTTTGACCTGAAGTTACTGTGTACCAAGTTTAGTTATCACACTCTACTCCAGTCATGAGATATGCGCAAAACACGATTTTACTTTGTGACGTCATAGATGACGTCTGAAAAAATTGTCATAGAAAGTGATATCTGTAATCTACGCATCATAGGCTATCAGAATAAGCAATAAAAAAGTAGGGATCACCGTTAATTCTAGAGAGTTATGAGCGATTTAAAAATGCCCATCTTTCACTACGCGCGCAATGCGCGCGCATTTATATTTTTTGAGCGTATAAGCAATATTTTGGGTCCTGATAGTCGGGAAAGGGTTCTAAACGATGTAGAATTGAGTCAGACATCTAAATCCATCGAAAAAAATACCTTATTTGGTCGAGAAAGGGGTGCGCGCAAAAAAACGCACGCGTACGAACTCACACTAAAATGCTCCAAATGACCTGAAACATATAGTACTGTCAACAAGAAGTCATTTGGAGCATTTTTATTTTTGACGCGCCCGTACACGCATGTGGAGACGCGCACGCGCACGTGGTTTATGCCAAAAGATGACCCATGACCTAAACTTCACCCTTGCCAAGTTTTGTTGTTATATTCGACCGCCGGCTCGAGATATTGCAAATATAGGTTAACTCTAGCTTTTTTTTTACAAATGACGTCATAGATGACGTCTCGGACAAGTATCCACACTGACAAAAATTGTGTGGCGTGCTATTGACATGACACATAACTATGCTAAGTTACAAGATTATTGACGATGGCGTTAATGAGATATCGTGCTAACAAGAAATGACCAGAGAGAAACATGAAGAAGAAGAAAGATTCTGACGAAATATATGGTGACCCGCGGTTACACGGATCACCAATAATAAATATAACTAGACTTTAATTCGTCACTAAGACGAATTGGTGATCCGCGTAAACGCTACGATCATTTAATCTACAGAACATGTGAGAAAACAATCTATATGAAGTATCATTGCTGGCAGAAATAATCCCTCATCACCTTTCTGTACATTCTCCATTAAATATTAATTTAAAATTCGACGTGCGCGTGCACGTTCGTCGTGACACGCGGACGGTTATGATTAGCTCCAGTGATGACCTTTGACCTGAGGTTACTATGTACAAAGTTTGGTTACCTTACTCGACTCCTGTCAAGAGATCTGCGCTAAATACGTTTTTTTCTTTGTGACGTCATAGGTGACGTCACAACAATTAAGCATAGAAAGCAATGCCTGAAATGTTATCTGCGCATCACAGTCTATCAGAATAAGCAATAAAAAATAGGGATCACCGTTAATGTTAGAGAGTTATGAGTAATTTAAAAATGCCGCCATTCGCTACGCGCTCATGCGCGCGCATTTTACGCCTTTTGGATTTGTAAGCGATATTTTTGGTCCAGTTGTTCGGGGAAGGGTTCTGATTGAAATGTAGAATTTCATATAACGCCGTTCGTGATCTAAGTGGACTGAATTAACTCGTCAGGGTTTTCTTGATTCACTAGACTAGTGACGAGTTAATTCGTCACGGCAGAGCGAACAAGACATGACATTTTCGAACTATAGAATTTCAGACGGCTTTTTTAATGCACAATAAGATATCATCAGATGAATCGAACCTCAATACATAAAGTAATATGTGTTATTTTTTTCAAGTAACTGACAGAACATGGACAAAAATTAGATCACCGAAATTCGCGTAACGGCAGACACATTTTTTTCGAGATATGCTATCCCTGGTACGCTTTGCGTAAAGGGGCCAATCACAGGCAAGCAGGTTCATGCCTCGCTGATCTTATTAGGATAAAGCCAACCTCATGATAATAATGCCGTTTATGCAAATCAATCGATCTAGATATTGGCGTATCAGTCACAAATTGATTATCTCGCAATTGGCATTCGCTAGTATTTGGCTGTATACTTTACTATAAATTTATTTCAGTTTCTCAGCAAGTTATTCTTTTTAGCTTGTAGTCGTAACTGAGATTTTGCTCACAGAATGATAGTTGGCATATCCGATTTTTACTTTGCGACCTATATATTTTAGCGCATACACGCATCCACACATTTCTGGAAAACATATCATCGCAATGCATGATAATGCGACATTCGATGTTGATGAAATCGCGGAACTCAATTATTGGAATTCGTACATTGTACTATGAGAGAACAACTCGTAAGGGAGCGGTCACATGCGTTTAAGGGTAGGCCACATACATTTGTAAAGATATCCTTGATTCATACATTAGGTCTACTTTATAATCCTCACACCGCGAACACATAGAGACAAGTGCTTTTGAATTACTTGAATGAACATGATGAAGGCAGACTTGATACAACAAGTAAAGGAACTTCAATTTCGGTTGGTCTTTGAATTGAATGAGTTATTTTCACAACCTGAAAAATTAAAATGTCGCAAAGTTGGTTTTATCCTTCTTTCATTGGCAACAGGCAAATGATAAGCGAAAAAAACACAAATTTATGGACACAATTTTTTCGATTTTTGTTTTGTTTTGTTTTTTGGCCATGCGGGGAGGATCTTGTTTCTTCCAGAGGGTCATTTTCAAACGACTTAAACACTTTCGGGGGGGGGGGGAAAGTGAG
>JZLH01S0246104.1:23045-36399 GCA_001188425.1 Eucidaris tribuloides
ACATCTCATTAAAACCTTACTCATTATTTCTTTTATAAACTGTGTTTGTTTCTTTAACACTCTTAATTTAGTTCTTATTCAATTAAATACCTTTTAATTTGGTTCCACTTCAAATGTGTTTTTTTCCAACAACAAATATCAGTATGGAGCCCTGGAAGGGATCCGGGGGTGCAATCATATATAATTCATGTAGTTATTATTATTTTTTTTTTATTACATGTATTTTTTTTTTTCATGTCCCTTCTGGGGCATGAAACTAATATTTTTCTCACTCTAATTTTTTTATATTCATGTTCCTTCCGGGACATCGAATTTTGATTTTTTGACCAGTATAAAATTGTACCACATGAAATTTCAGATATATGATCTTGCGAGATGCCGGATGAGCGCTACGTCATTGACGTTTTCTAGTTGAAGTATATCTAATCATAGTTTGCTCGTGACAGAAAAGCTGTCTAAAGTTTTGGGGTCTATTTAGTATATTTGCCCATTTAAACACTAACATGAAGGTCAGATATCAACTTTGACTGTTGTTTGAATGTAGCTTCCACATTGTTAAAAGGTGTCTTCAAGGGAAAGTCGCAGTGTCTTATACACACAAAAATAATGACTGTTATGTAACCCAAAAATTGACACCTTTAAAGTTTATGTGTTTTTGCAAAGTATTGACAAAACTGACTCTTGGTGGTAATGATAACTTAGTGGATCTACATACATGGAAAAGTGTGAGAGGTTATAGTATATTCCAGCAATGACACTTTCTGCAATACACATTTCGAAGGCATTCTTTCGACAAAATCTCTTTGTACTTGTGAAGATGTCAATAAGTGTAATTTAATTCAGAGCAATAATAGCTTTATGAGGAGGTTTGTTTGTTTTGTATGTAAGTTAGCATCTTCGTGTGATTGTTTGTTTTGAAGTGATGTAAAGAATTAATACTTTTCAGACAATATGTAATTTTCAGTTCCATATAATTTTTCAGATTAATGTTACTTGTTCGTGTGAAAAAAATGAACTTATTTATATTTCCAAACTCTTCTGTTTTACCACAAGATTTCACAAGGGCTGTGATTTTACTCATGTGATTTTTTTAATTGTTGTATTGTGTTGTTGTTTGTTTCTTGTTTCTTTGTTTAAATTTTTATTACAAAAGTATGTTTAATATCTTTCCATTTGGCATGACAGACAATATTGAAATGTCACATATTAACTTAGCAAACACAAGTTAGAAAGTAATTGATTGTGGTTCATTAACAGCATTATTACATTGGGTGATTTCAAGTTTGGTGTTAGTGTTGGTGTTGAGGCAACAAAATCGTCTGCTAAACCGAGCTCCAACACCGAGCTCGGTTTAAGCAGACGATACCGATTGCACTATCGATTGCACAACACCAAGTGACATCACATGCGATTCATGGCGTTGGCTGAAAGTTACGCCAATGGCCAAAATTTTTGAACAAATGTTACAAAAATGACACCAAATTAATACTGCCTGCCACAAAACTTGTATGAATCTGAAAGGCAAGTTACTTTTCTGTATTCTCATATGGAAGTTAAATATCAATTTGGCGAATTATGTAAATTTTTAAGGGGAAAAGCTACTTTCAGCAGTTTGCGCCGCACGGTGAAGCTTCACCATAGCCAACACACACACGCATGCCAGCCCTGCCGATAACAAGACCAACACCAACACCAACACCGAACTTGAAGTGAAGAATTTCCTAAACCCTAGGGTTTAGTGTTGATGAATGGGAAAATTACACATAAATCACAAACATCAACCACGGTACTCGGTTCAGCAGACGATGTTCAACACCAGCGTCAACACGAACTACAGGAAGTACGTCATAATTGTCAGGGTCAACCCCAACACAAGGCCTAACTTCAAGTACGGTGTTATAGCCGGTGTTAGTGTTCTTACAACACCAACACCAAATTTCAACACCGAACTTGAAATCACCCATTGTATAATAATTGAGTCCCATAACCAGCTTGACCATGACATTTTTATGCTTCCGCTGCAGGTTCAGAAAATGAGAACATTACGACAGTCTTCACTGGACCAGGAATTACAGAAGCAGGACAATATCAAAGACTGTAAGTGTACTCTATCAATTATATTCTTGAATAGTATAACATACACTTTTCTGAAATATCACCAGGGTTGCCAATTTTATGCCTTGTTTACATTTGGTCTACGATCATCGTAGGGTGACCATAAAAAGTGATAGTATATAATCGCACGATCTCCCTGGGTAGCATACGATGATTGTACGATTTTCATACGGATTCGCAGTTTCCGTAGCCTGTACAATTTTGCTTAGCATGCAGTTATACAAATTTTCCAAAATCATAAGATCGTATCCCTAAAACACATCGTAGGTGACATCGTGTGGAGGCCTTGCGCTGATCATGCAGCAAGCGTACAATTTTTTTGTTTCAACAGGGGAACAAAAAAGCATCGTACAGAAATCGTAAGGTCGTATGATATCCACACGATCATTGCACAGCTATTGCAGGGTTCCCGCATGCTTATTTCTCGATAGGTGTATTATTGAGCACTGAGCACTCATTCCACAACACCACTGTACAGGAATCGCACAATCTCTGTATGATTTCCGTGAATTTGTTACTGTTACCTCGCAGAAATCGCACAATCTTCTTATGACCCCCATACAATCTCTGTACAATCTCTGTACTATAGCCTCTGTATGACTTTGTGTTTGGCCCCTCTACGATGCCAAATGCATGAAATGACATGATGACCGTACTAAATAATGTAAACATAACAATTGTAGCCCGTAGCCAGCTACGATGCCCCCCAAATCACAAGGAAAATCATAGACTAATCCATCATACGATGACTGTGGGAGATGTAAACTAGGCATAAGTCTCATTGATCTATGTTATAAATTTTAATCATTATTTATGTATTGATCAAATTAATGATTTTTTTTCTCACTCACTCACTCATGGTTGAAAACATTTTTGGAGATTGTACTCCACTGCTCCAGATCCTCCATTGCTTCTCCGAGTTTAACAAGATTAGGTCCTGTATCTATGGAGATCTGGTTTATTTAGTTAATAGCCAGTCTTCCACAAACCCAATTTCCTTGTGGTTTTTTAGCACTTCTGTAGAAGTGCCAAGCAAATTTGTTGATTTGCATCAGTTAAATTTGTAATTTCAATTATGATTCAAATTAGCCTTTATAAAAATGTATAAATCACCAATCCCTAGTTTTACTGAAGGTGGTGTAGGAAGAACTTAGTCAAATGAAATATGTTGTAGATGTAATGCTAAAGGTCATCATTGATGTTTATTTTTATATTTTGTTTGTTTTCATTAGAGAAGAAAGATTTGTTTCTGTTGTGTGGTGTAGAATATGTTTTTCCCCCCTTAAATAAACCTTTTGTCCATGAAAAAAAAATATTGACTTTGGAATAAAGGGTGAAAGTCGATAGCAAGTTGTAGAACTGCATTGCCTCTTTGGAAAGAATTGATCTTGTGTATACTTTTTTCATGTGTAGTTAACATGCCTTCTGCAAAGGTGATGATGCTCCTACATGTCGGTAGCATATTTTGGTGCTAGGCTGGCTTGAAGCATGTAGTTCTCCCTGGAATTGTTTTGGTTTGTTTTTTACAGGTATCCTGATTTTCTTAGTTTCATGTAACGGAATAAACCTTATCCCCATTCTACTTTTAAAAAAAAATAAAAAAAGTTTTGAAAGACATGCCTCCATCAAGTTTTGAACCAGGGATCTTGGGATATGAAGACTAGCTCTTTAACCACTGAGTTAGCTGCGAATGGGTGACGAGCAACAGTATTTTGGCAATGTTATTCAGAGTTCCGTGGTCAGGCCAGCAAGCAAATTTAGGTTTCGCGCCATCTCGCGTTTTGAATCACATGCCTCAATCCAGCCTACTCACTCAAATATGCTACCTTACATGTCATGTCTATTATGTGAATGAACATGATGGTCTGTTTGTGTGAAGAGCTCCCTCACATGACAAACATGGGACAAGCATGCAATTGAAGTCTTATTCTTCTTTTGCACTGCGTTCATTAAAGGATATTCATGTCGATATCACTGACAACTTCATATATTTCAGTATCCTTTAATATTTTTATGTCTGGGGATAAGTTAGTGTGCCACGTAGAAAGTTGATTATTTTATAAAAGAAATGAGTTGTATAAGAGCATTAGGTACACAGAAAGAAAACAATTATTCAAAAATTTGAGAGTTGCATGTAAGTCATAATATAATTCAACAAAATTGATGGAAACAACTGCGACAGTGCTTGTAATGGACCATCTTACACTAGAAGTATTTGAATTATGATGAGGAAGAATGAGTAGAATGAGCTGACAGAAGACAAGAGAAGGAGAGATTGAAGATTAGAAGAAGAATGAAGGTGCAAGGGGAGAGAAGAGAAGAATTGAAAGAATGAAAGCTAAGAAAGGAGGAGGATTCATGCTGATACTGATGAAAATGATAATGAGGATGAGAATGCTGATGATGCTGTTGATGATAGTAATGATAATGATGATGATGATGAATATGATGAAGATGTGATAGTGATGATGGTGATGGTTAATGGGGATGATGATAATGATGGTGAGGATAATTGTGATAATGATGATGATGATTGTGATAAGTGATGATAACGATACTGATGGTGGCGATGATGATAATGGAGATAATGGTGGTGGTATTGATGACAATGATGATAATGATTAGGAGGAGGAGGTAGTTGTAGTTGCTCTGGTTCTTGCAAAGAAATTTAATCATGATAACCAACTAACCCTACCCAAATTTTGACTAAATACAAACTAATTGAAAGCAGACTAAACTTAGCCAAACTGTGACTGAACATAAACTAAATAAAATCAAACTAATCTTAATCAAACTATGACTAAACATCAACCTTGTGAAATCAATTCAACCTTCTGTGACTGAACATAATCTTGTTAAAATCAAACTAACATACTAGTTTATCAAAATTTGATTGAACATAAACTTATCAACATCCTGTCTTAATAGTGTTTTTGTCAAACATTTCATCGCAGAGATTGTTAGTGAAATGTGAATTTGTTGAAGACAAGGTATATGGGTAATGCGTGTTGAAGCAAAATCAAACCATCTGTAATTGAATTCATTGTCTCTTGATTCGTGTTGTTAAACAATTTCCCTTATGAGACTAAAACAACACCTTTTTACTTCAGATGTAAATTTGACATTTGCTGAAAGAAAAGTGCAATACATTTCTCACCTTCTGTTTTTTTCGAAGGTGTCTAAAATCATACAAATAAACCTCTATTATGGACTGTAGGGCAAGGCCATTTTTCGTGATTTTCCGTAGTCCCATCCGTGGTATTTTACAAATCCCTATTGATGATTATTCAAATATTACTAAACCCATAAATCCGGTTTGTTGTCCTAATACCATGTGCGCGTTTTTGAGAAAATTAATTATGACGGTTATTTATAATGTTGTGACCAAGTACGTTTTAGCAGTGTACCAACTACCAGGGGACTTTCACCGTGTGCAAAAGTAAATTACGTGGCTGGAATGTCATTCCGTCATATCCTCGTTCGCAAACTTGGGAGTGCTTGACAACCTATGCAGTCACAATGCTTTTGTGAAACCGCAGATGTTTGAAAACTGAATAGGAATTTTGGTAAGGCATTTGAGTGCAGCCATTCTATAAATAATGGAGAACTGCATGAATTGCTTTTGTTAGGTTCATACAAAAGGATACCTTCTCTGGCAGTGCATTCCAATGTGCATAGAGCCACAGGCATTCATAATTATTAATAACATAGCTGTGAAGAGCAATCTAGCGAGTAATGTTCGTGTCTGTGAAATCGCTATTAACGGTGATTCCTTCTTCTACGAATGGGACTGAGGAATTTGCCTCACTAATTAGTCAATTATCTCATCAATGCGCATGTAAACCTTGGAGAACAAAGGCTTTTTCTCATCAGCAACTTCATCTTAATCAATTTGTAATGCTATTTTTGAATACCACTCTGGAGACTACGGAACTTTTTTTCTAGAGCGTTTTTTGGTCCATGCCCTGTAGTCTGTTATGTGTTAATCTTCAAACTTGTTTGGGAGCTTGTAATAGCATGGGTTACAAGAAAGATTTAACCCACTGCTTCCAAAATACTAATCACATCTGTATTAATCTTTGCACCTGGATATTTAGGATAGTAAGGGTTAAGTGTCCATTATTTGCTAACCCAGAAAATTGTATCATTCAAATAAACTAAAATCATTTATAATATAAAAATTCACATAAAATCTTCACCTCACTCAAAAGCCTTGATGCTAAATAAGTCCAGTTTCATGAAAATAAGCGCCGATAAAATTCAAACAGAATGGACCTATGTAATGTCACTCACTGACTTTGAATTTTTACACACCCGTTTAATTAGTCTGATTGCCAAATATAACCCATTGGCTAGGAGGACCGGATGTGACATGTGTTAACTCTATGGGAATTAGAGAATCGCGGAGGCAACTGGTTAATTCCTCTGTCATCTAATGAATATCTGCTGATCAAAGCATACAAGGTCAAAAACTCACACCAGTGCAGTTGGGTGATTGTCAAGTAATCTTTGCTACGGTTGGACTCTACTAAACTTAGTAGGTGAAAGCTACATCCGGTGTCTGAAACCTAGACTACAAAGTACAATTTAAGCAACGACCCAACTTGAAATGATACATCATTAATATTTCAACATATGAATCCCATATTTTGAGCAATGCATATTTGTGTATATATCTGAATTAATATAATCAAATCTGAACAGAAAAAAAAACCAGTTTTGATGGGCAAATCAAAAACACAACCTTTTACTTTTATCATGCGAGAGAATTCACAGCTATGTGGACACTGTGTGTTTTGTGTGGTGCATATTTGCTACTTTGGTACATTAAAATTAAATGACATGATTGGGGGTAGTCCTTAACATGGGGTAAAACTATTAAAAGGATGCAAAAACTATGCAAGGATTCTACTGTGTAAATTGTGTAGTCAAAAGTTGACTCATTTTAAAATAAATTCTATCAGTATGCCTTGTGACAGACCAATATATTGTGTAGCTTTCTATGGGATGTGATTCTCTCAGGCCTCAAGAAAAGTAAACTGCTGGTATGTTCACACTTGATTTTTCAAAGTCAAGACAAATCCTTCCAGCAAGGAGGTCCACCCCAATTGGTGTATCTTTGGTATATCTTTCTACCAGTTTCCCCCAATCATGTCACTGCCCTTTAAGAGTTAATGACTTATTCCAGTGAGTAACTGACAAATACAAGTCCTCAAATTCGAAAGGGCATTTGCCAGTAAATTGATTTTGTGTTTTGTTACTCTGGGGGATATCTCTCTGTCTCAGTCAATGATTTTAATAAATTGTTTGTTTCAGTGCTTTGACGCAGATTGTTTTTGCACCAGGTAATAATGAACTATTTATGGTTTAATAAGAAGTTCTATATATAAATCAACCTAAAGCAGAATAAAATATAGATGCGTAGGTGGTATGATATATCCTAGATAAGATATGTTTTGATATAGTTGCTACCCGAGGGGTAGCCTAAATATGACTGGAAGGATCATGGTTATTAAGGGTGATTTCATGTCTTTAGGGAAGATTAGTTTTAATAAAAGTGTAATGTGGGCCAAGTTTAATTAATAGCTCACACAGCCTTTGTCCTTGCCTTTATTTCATGGAAAGAAAATGGGTTATAGCACTTTTGAAAATAATTGCATTTTGGGGTTGTTTGTTTTTTCTTCAAAAATTTGGTCATCAGTAGAAAGTTTAGTTGACTTACATGTACTGTCTAAACTGATGAAACATAGTCTCATGATTGATTGTGAGACTGGTTTAAATTTCACTGCTGTGTGACTGTATTGTCCCCGCCAAACAAAGTTCACGAGGGAACTATGAAACGGGCTCCGTACGTGTGTGTGTTTGTAATCGCCTTCAACCGGGGACGTAAGTATGACACTCCACTATCAGATTGGGGACGTTAGGAAAACGGGGACGGTCCCCACCCCTCAAATGGCCAGAAATCAAACGTAGATGGCACTAAAGCGCCTTAGAAAATGGCCCAAAATTTGTGTGCACTCCCAACGTCCCCAGTTACTGGTGAAATATCATACACATACACAAACGTCCCCGATTGCATGTTGTACACGGGATTGTGTGTCCTCGATTGCATGTTGTATACGGAGTGTGTTTGTTTGTTTTTTTACTGTCCCCGTTTGGCAGCAGTTACACGTATAGGTGTGTGTGTGTGTGTGTCTGTCTGTCTGTCTGTCTGTCTGTGTCTGTGTCTGTGTGTGTGTCTGTGTCTGTGTCTGTGTGTGTGATTGTGCTTGAAATGTTAAAATTTGCATCTTCTCTGTCATTTCTAGGCCAATTTAAATTCTGTTTACTTATCTGATAGGGCTTGGTGGGGGGTTTCCAAACTTCTACACAGAATTCTGAAATTCATTAATTATGCTAATTTATGCAAAATTAGCGAAAAATGCTTCTATGTTTCACAGTGGATTTTGAAGCTGTTTGTTTTATCTGATAGGACTTGGTGGGGGCTTCCCAACTTTACACAGAATTCTGAAATTCATTAATTATGTGAATTTTATGAAAATTTCTTCAAAATTAATGAAAAAGTGTTTCTTCAAAATTATTGAAAAATGCTACTTCTACATTTCACAGCGGATTTTGATTCTGTATGTTTTATCTGATAGGGCTTGGTGGGGGCTTCCAAACTTCTACACAGAATTCTGAAATTCATTAATTATGCAAATTTATGCAAATTCGTTCAAAATAAATGCAAACTGTTATTTCTACATTTCACCACGGATTTCAATTCTGTTTGGTTTATCTGAAAGGGCTTGGTGGGGGCTTCCAAACTTCTACACAGAATTCTGAATTATGCAAATTTATTCAAAATTAATGAAAAATGCCAACCTCTCTTCTGTTTCATCATGAATTTTGTGGACTAGTTAAAACAAATCAACCTTAATCAAACTGTTACTGAACATGAACTTAATATTAAAATCGATTTGACCTTAACCAAACTATGACTGAGCATGAAATGTATTCAAATCAAACTAACTGTACCAAACTGTGACTGAACATAAACTGATTGAAAAAAGGAGCCTTAACCAAACTGCGAATGAAAATAAACTCATTGAAATCCCGTAAAAGGCATGTTTCTGTAAAGCATTTCATCCCTAAGATTGCTTCTGATATTTTAATCCTTCGACTTTTGATCAAGGTTATAAAATAATATCCATTTTGATACTTTGTTGCCTAAAATTAATATAATTTTGGCATTTTGGCATTTGTCAAAAGATATGTGCAATACATTTTTCACCACATAATTTTTCCTAAGATGGATAAATACAAGTAAAACTCAAACCAATGTGTTAATCTTCAAACTTATTTTGGAAATTGTCATAGCATGAGTTTTAACAACAAGGATGGAGGACTCGAGGCCGGCCTTGGTCTCGAGGCCGACTTTGACCGGCCTCGGCCTTGGCCTTGTAATCCCGTGACTCGGACTCGTCCTCGGCCTCGTACCATGCGGCCTCGGTGATTTGGGTCGAGGCCGCAAGATTTTATATAATCTGGTGAACCTAAGAATAAACCCTGTCTGATTTGCTTGCACGTGGATTTGAAGTATTTTCAACTAATATGTTCAAAAGAATTATGGAAATCCAAATAAAAGAAGTAAATTCACTTCTGATGACTTTATTTTACCCAGCTCGTAAGTTTCACCCAATTATTCATATCGGTCAATGTTTCTCTATGTCGCTGCTCTATATGCCTGCTGCAACAAGGCAGGCACGGTGAAAGTCGATGCCTGTTTATAAGCTGAATGTTTTGAAGACATTTAGTCATAATCAAATATTGTTTACCTCAGAGTCAGCAGCTCTTGCTTTATTTTGTTTTAATTTTTCCTAAATTTATAAATTTTAGTAATTGGTTGATTTGGATGAATGGTTGATTGGTTGAAAGATTGTATTTAATTTATTTCAAAGTCAAAGATTTCAAAGTAATTTTAAAGGTTAAAATTTTGTCCTAAAATATTGCATTATTTCGTAAGTTGGTGACTTGGCCTCGGAGAGCTGTGACTCGGACTCGGCCTCGGAAGGTGGTGACTCAACTACAACACTGTTTAACAAGGATTCAACCTACTGCTTCTAGAATCTTGTTCACATCTGCATGAATCTTTGCATCTGAAAATTTGGGATAGTATGGGTTAATGACTTATTTCAGTGAGTAAATGACAGATACAAGTCCTCAAGACATAAAAATAACATTGCCAGTAAATTGATTTTGTGTTTTGTTACTCTGGGGGGAACTCTCTTCATCTTCAGTCAGTGATTTTAATAAATTGTCTATTTCAGTGCTTTGACCCAGATTGTTTTTTTTACACCACAAGTAATAATAACTAATCATAGTTTAATTAGAATTTTCTATATACCTGTATAAATCAACCTAAAGTTGAATAAAATATAGATGTATCCCAGGTGGTATAATATATCCCGGATAAGATATGTTTTTATATAGTTTCTACTTGGGGGAGTATAAATAGCCTATATATGACAGGGAGGATGGTGGTTATTAATGTCTTTAGGGAAGATTAGTTTTTATAAAAGTGCAATGTAGGCCAAGTTTAATTAATAGCTCACACACAGCCTTTGTTCTTGCCTTTATTTCATGGAATGAAAATGGGTTATAGCACTTTTGAAAATAATTGGATTTGGGATTTCTTTTTCTTGGAATACTGGTACTTGGTCATCAGTAGAGAGTATGTCTAAGGCCCTGGTTACACCAACATAACCTTTCTGAGAATGGTCTCAGAACACTTGTATTAATAATCTCAGAACGGGTTACACCACCGTTACATGAGCTGTCTCATGTTCAGTAGAGCAGCGGTTACCAATAGCAACGATTTAACCACACCTGTTCAATGATCACATGTCTCTCTGTTCTTTCGGCTGACGTAACTTCCTGTGTTGGGCCAGTTTCAGAAACGCTTGTGTGGTTACATCGTGTTTAAAACGGTCTGAGAATGGTCTCAGACCACCTGTGGAGGTGGTCTAACAAAACGCTTTTGGATCACTTTTGGTCCACTTTTGGGTCGGTTGTTGTGGTTACACCACGAGAGAACCGTTCTGAGAACGGTCTCAGAATGCTTTTGACTTGCGGTGTAACCGGGGTCTTGACACACACTGTCATGATTGGTTCTGATACTGGGTTAAATTTCAGTAGGGTGTGACTTTATTTCACAAGAGTTTGTAGACGGGTACACTTTTAGCTGAAGTATGAAGTACAGTTAACCTATATGTACATATCATTGCTGGGCTAATAAAACCTTGTATCTCAAATATTGGTGAAAATGACTTTGTTTGATAAATGTGAAATTTAAGGCGTAATTCATCTTCTAATTAGAACATGAGTTGCATGTCTTAAACCATAATTAATTATGAAACATAGTCTTCAGTTCAAATAACAAGGGTATCTAATACATGAATACCGTTATTTGGCGGTTTTGGCTTTTTTGCCCCGAATTTGGCGATTTTCCACCATCCAATTTTTCGCAAAGGCTCCCGAACGGGGACCGTTCCGTTCGCGTCGATCTCAAAATTCGATCCGTCGGTAGTGCTTTATGCGCGATTGACCCATTGTTTTCGACGTTGACCAGCCGAAGGCCGAATTTTGAGGGCATTTCTCGGAGACTTTTTGCCGATTACAATCGTATGACACTCCGTTGTACATCACCAGCGTAGCTTACGGTGAGAAATGCCATGTAGGCCATGACGTCTCAGCAGTTCCGCCCAAGGTTTTTGCCAGTTTGTGCGCTTTAAATCGAACCAAAAATACTCATCAATTCGGCATCCTGCCCTGTGTATCACGTGCATAGCCATAGAAATATCGGCAAAATTCACTTTTTTCTTGCTTGCTCTAATTTCTGAATAGAAAAGGAACTTCATACACATCATTTCAACTTAAATTTTATTTAAAAGCATTATATCTCTCTTTCAAAATATCCCCAAAGTCCGTGAGATGTACCCTAATGCGTGAGTCCCCAACACTCAAAACCATGTAACGGCGCTGGCTTTTAAACTGTGGCATACGAAGTTTCCTGCTCCTTCGTACGGGCAAGAAACACGACCATTACTATGTAACATGTAGTATGTGGTCCTGAGTCAGAGCTGTACGGACACCTGGTCAGTGCCACACAGTTTCCTCCTGTGTTTGGAATGAACTTACCATTTCCTGCATGCTGTACTCTTCATCTTATGGGGGGGGGGCACATATGGGACAACTCTATATTGTGTACAAAGTAAGATGTTTTCATGCAGTCGTGGCACAAGATGGCTCTGAAAATTACTTTCTAAACAAATTATACCAAAGTAATTCTCCAAATGGAATTTATTACCAATTACCTCAACATTAACCTGAAAGTGAAGGATCATACTGCATTTCATTTTTAAACTCAATCCAAAATTCTGCCCAGTTCGATGTCCTGAAGCAAAAATTACTGTCAGCAGTCCTGTTGGTTGGCTCTGATCATTCAATGCCACACAGAAAATCGCGTTTTTTTTTCTGTTGTTGAACGTATTGTCCGTAGGCCCTACAGCTCTCTCAGACCGCATAATTATGATACTAGTATGGTGGTGTGGTTGTGTGTGTGTTGTGTGTTGGTGTGTGGGGTGTGGTCTGTTGTTTGTGGTGTGTTGTTGTTGGTGGTGTGTGTTGTGGTGAGTGTGTACGTGTGTGTGTACGTGTGTGTGTGTACGTGTTGTGTGTGTGTGTTTTGTGTGTCGTGTGTGGCTGTGTGTAACGTGTGTTGACTGTGTGGTGACGTGTGTGTTGTGGTGTGTTGTGTATGTACAGTGTGTGTGTGTGTGTTTGTGTTGTGTGGTGGTGTGTTGTATCGTGTGTGTGTACGTGTTGTTGTGTGTGTGTGTGTGTGTGTGTGTGTGTGTGTGTGTGTGTTGGAGGGGGGGTATTTCAGCCAAAAACAATTTCATTCAAAACCATAAAAAAGCTGGCGAAATTAGTCGTGGAATTGTTAAAAAATAAATGCAAATTTCGGCATACAGGTGTTTGTAGTTTGGGGTGGGGTGAGGCATAGATCTATGCCGCACCCCACCCCAAACTGATGTACGTAGTCTTACTTTTCAGTGCATTTAAAATATTAAAATGTAAAATGCTGTGTCAGTCCAAGTCGAGTACAAGTATGGGTACAGTTATGAACGGGTTACGAGACGAGAGGTACAGGTATGGGTCCGGGGTATGGGTAGGCCTACTGGACCTGTGTGTGTCT